>JAOVYX010021591.1:0-15600 GCA_035668315.1 Drosera spatulata
TTTTCTTTCGCAAGTTGGAATGCATCACGAACAAGTTTGGCTCCATCTCCAATGAACATCTAGAAACCACCAAAAAAGAAAAACACATGAACTTCAGAGAGTACTGCCCAGCATAATTACCAGAGAGAACAAATCATGTTTATTTTGTTATCTCTGGTGTGACATAAAACAGCAATCGACAACTCCAAGTACATTGCCACTTATGATATAGAAGGTTTAAACTGATTCCAGTATATAGGTTAGTCTTTAAGACTCGTTTCCTTTCAAAAATATTGTTTGTTCCAAGTTTGTTGAATCACATCTCCAGCATAGCAGTTAAATACGAGTATAACAAACAATTGATCTTTAGATGCCAAATCCAAGTAAAATTTTTCCCCAAATAAACAAATTTTAGACGAAAAACTTACCTGGACAAGCTGAGGACCTGCTAACTTCAAAAATGTAGCATTTGTCTGTGCCGCACAGGCACGGGCCATTAATGTTTTCCCTGTACCAGGAGGCCCGTAGAGAAGCACTCCCTTAGGCGGACGAATCCCCAGCCTTTGAAATCGCTCCTTATGAGTCATGGGTAAAACTATAGCCTCTACCAACTCTTGGATCTGTTGCAAGAATGGGAAAACAACATAAGTCATCAGACTGTCAAAAAGTAACTAACCAAGACTATTAGAGCCTCACCACCTATACTTCTACCTAAATCTAATGGTCTCTACATCAAGCATGACCCGGGAGTAAAAAATCGCGTGTTCCCAAATCTCACCATCTAAGATGGATTATACTTGAATGGCTGAACTAGTAATCATTCAAAATATACATCCGATTGTCTGATCCACAGATGAAACTTGTTCCCTAGAGTGACAATGTTTTTATTATTAATCTGCCAAATTTCTAGCTAAGATAGATATATGCAAGAGACAATGTCTTACAAGAAATAGATCAATTGGCGGATAGTTAGATATACTCTTTTGCGAGTTCCTCGATTATAGAGCATTCTGTCATGACATATGAACCAATACCTGTTTCTCAAGACCACCAATGTCGTTATAGTCTTCAGTTGGTTTTTCATCAACTTCCATTGCCTTCACACGTGAATCATACTCAGAAGGAAGAGTGTCCAAGATCAAGTAACTATCCTTGTTGACCCCAACCAAGTCTCCAGGTTTCAATGTATCAGGATCAACTAATCCAACCACTGGCAGGAATATCGTCTGCGTTCAAAAGAATGCATCAGCACAACGCATTATGCAATAAAAAGTAGTAAAATCTCCAAAATGTTTCAAATACTATAAAAGCTAAGGAGATTTCTCAAATTCAGAGATCAGATGACAATTATCTTTTACAGATCCAAAAAAAAATAAAAATTGAACCTCAGCAGTAGCTATGAGACTGTCCCATTTGATTCAAGAAAAAAAAGATCAAAACACAAGATAAGAACGATGTGCATGATCGAAATAGCAACAGAAATTTGAGGCAATTGTCAAGTGAGAGTATGAAACAGCACGAGGAACAAAATAAAACTAAGAAGACTAAGCATGATCAGATGACAATTATCTTTTACAGATCCAAAAAAAATAAAAATTGAACCTCAGCAGTAGCTATGAGACTGTCCCATTTGATTCAAGAAAAAAAAGATCAAAACACAAGATAAGAACGATGTGCATGATCGAAATAGCAACAGAAATTTGAGGCAATTGTCAAGTGAGAGTATGAAACAGCACGAGGAACAAAATAAAACTAAGAAGACTAAGCATTTTATAACTACCAAAAAAAGAAAGAGAAAAATACAACAGCTATGTGAATCTATCACACCTGACGAGTTGATGTCTTCAACACGACACATTTCCCTTTCCTTTGTGAATCCAGATCAACATTTGCACCATCCTCCTCCGCTTCATCCTCAGGATTCATCTCCAATATCTGTGACCAAAAAAGAACATAAAACATACAACACAGTAAGCAGAGTACACTCATGAGACTGCTAGTCCGAAGAACCAAATTCCCAATATAAGGATGAGCAAAGCAGGTCTAGAGTAATGATTGATCAGGTTTCACGTCCAACACACACCCTTTTTTTTTTTTTTTTTTTTTTTTGAAAGTAACACAAACCCCTTTGATCTCACAGTTTTATCACTATCCAAATATAGCTAATTAAAGTAGGGAAGATGCAAACATAAAAGAATAATACATCATGCATGGATTAAGCGCAAAAATAATGCGATTTTGAGAAATATTCCAGTAAAATAAACATGATAAGTATGTGTGTTTAACAACTAAGCATCCAATGCGCACACCTCCAAATAGCAACACTAATCCACGAAGAAGTCTTTTTCAAGCTTTAGAAAATAGTTCCCAGAATTCCAAATGTCAGTCGCCTCCCACAATTAAAATCTGTTCAATATCCCAATTTTTATAATACCAAGGATAGATAATTATGATGCACGAACTCTACAACACACATTCTATTATCCATGTATCCATCCGATTCACAACAAAACAAATCAGAACTCGACAACAAGCGGACAAACCAAGGAGTCTAATTCAAGCTTGGATTCCAATTAATAGGAGCCTATTTCAAGCTCAGATTCCAATTGTTAGTTCCCAGAAATCAAAACAACGATGAAAACGCGAAATCGAACTCGACAACAAGCGTACAAACAAACCTCGACGATGTTTCCGACGAGATAAGGAAGCTGCTTATTCAACTTGATCTTCTCCTGATTCTCCTTAATCTTCTCCTTCAACGAATCCAGCTCCAAACTATTCTTCTGCAATTCCTCCTTCACAACCACAATCACACCACAACCCAAAACCAAAATCAATACTCACAACAGTCAATCAACGAACTCACAATCCCACAGATCAGAATCAGAATCGATGAATTAGGGTTAGGGTTTCGGGAAAGGAAAGTATACCTTTAGTATACGGATCTCGTTGTCGAGGAGCCGAGACGCGCGGAGAATATCTTCCGTGGTCATTGCTGCGAGCTGATCGTCTTCTCCGACGTCTTCCACCATCGCCGTCGCCATCGTTGCTGGTGTTGATGAGAGAGAGGGGCGGGAGACTGATAGATTATAGATTTGAGGTTTCTGGTGGAAGGGGCAGTCGAGCAACTTATAACCTTATGTTTAATGAAAATCTGAATTCGGTTTTACTATCTCCGTTTCATCATTTTTACAATATTTACATATTTTATATATTTTTTTTAATCATAATATATATATTTTATATTATTTTTTATATATGAATATAAATCTCATTTTCATATCAAATTATCTCTGATCGTCCCGCAATATGTATTAGATTGAAATACGTAAGTTGCACAAATATTGATGTTTCATGATAAATTTACAAAAAATTATATTTAATCATTGTTACACGCGTGTCAAACTTTACATCGATACGCGTATAAAATCAAAATGTCACAAACTTTCTGCGACGGAGGGAGTATTATTTTATAAGTAGGAATATATATTTTATTTTTATATTAAATTATGTATGATTATTAGGTTGAACTAATTAATTTATATAACTTTCACGATAAATTTACAAAAACACTACGTTTGATCATCGTTATATATGTATCAAATTTTACATCGACACACATATCAAGTCAAAATGTTACAATAATTTTAAGACAGAAGGAATATATAATAGAAGAATTTCTGAGATTATGTGTAGGTAGTAGCGTTTAGTGTAGATATTTGTGGTAATAAGAACTGATGAGCAATATCAACATTGTGGAAATTATCGAGTAATCGGAGAGGGCAAAGAAGACCCCGGATTTTGTGAAGACTGTGGAGTCGAATTTGTTGATTCTCGAATACGAAGATATCAAATGGGCTATATAAAATTGGTGTGTTCAGTAACCCATGTGTGGTATTTAAAACGTCTTCCTAGTTATATCGTGAATTTTTTAGAAACAAACAAAAAATGGCTATTCACATTGCAAGATCTGATCTGTTTCAAGATATTTTTGGAAATAGGAAACAAAGGCTCCAAAGTCGCCCCCTTCTCGTAGGTTTCAAAGGCTTTCGTCTAGTACGGTTGACTGAGTTCGCTTGATCTTTACTAATTGGCTTACATTCTTCTTGCTTTATACTATTTATTATATTAATATACTTCCTTCACCTCAAAAAAATTATAACATTTACTAAATTGAAATGTCCTAATTAAATTACAGTATTATCACATTTAGAAACTTTTTTCCTACAAAAATACTACCCAAAACACCCTGTTTCCTAATTAAATACTACCCAAAAATACTACCCAAAACACCCAAGTAAATTCATCCCATTATTTTTTTTCTCACTCTTCTCACTCACATAAATCAAAAGGTCAAAATGATCTTTATAATAAAAATCAATACACACATAAATTATCGTATCAAGTCAATCGATTATAATTTTGTTAGGACGAGGGAGTAATTAAAAATATATACTTCTTTTGTTCCATAATTTTTGCAATATTTACGAAAATTGAGATTTATCTCATTTTTTTTCTAACTCTAATTCTCCACCACACCTATTTTAATTCTTAATTGCAGTATTGCATAATATTTTTTAAATATAAAAATATTACAAACAATGTGAAACAAATCGAAATATCGAAAGGTTATAAAAATTTTGGAACAAAAAAAGTAATAAATATATATGCTACATGTTTAAATAAATATTATTTAATTCATGTGAGTGATGGCACAAATCTATGAGATACGACAGATAGTGAAGAGTTTGATTGAGTATATAAAATGTAAATACAGTGAAGAGTTTGATCAAATATGTAAATGAAGCGACAAATCGAAAATGGAGGGTGGTTATATATGTGAAAACTTGCCCTTTTTTTTTATTTATGATATACTCTTTTTGTCCCGAAAATATGAAATAGATTGACTTTACATGCGTATCAATGCAAAGTTTGATACACGTGCAGCGACCATCAAACGTAATTTTTTATAAATTTATCGTGAAACATCAATTGTTGTGTAAGTTACGTATTTCAACCTAATATATGTTGCGGAACAATCAGACGTGACTTGATATGAAAACGAACATTGTATTTATACGTATAAAATAATAGAAAATACGTATGTGTGTCAACTTTTTTGAGACAGGGGAGTTTTTTTTAGTCATGTAGTATCTTAGATCATTTATGTTGATGTAAAATAATTGTGATCCTATGAGTTAGAGGTCCAATAAAAGGTCCAACACCATCTCAAGTGGTGACAAATGTCCATCATGTAAATGATGAATAGTATTCTATAAATACCCTAATTTATTATCCAAAAAAGATAAGTTTTTCCTTGGACCTTAACTCTGTCATTTCAGTCATCCCTGGATAAAGACTGACTTAGGCATCGGAGTTGATCCCCGAAGATCTCACCTCGAACCCAACTAACCAAGGTTGTTGTTTCTTATCCATGTAGGTTTCCGTGTCAGGACCAGACCCAAATCAACCAATCCAGCTGGCCCCCGCCTAGGCCCAAGAAGTTCAGGCCCGACTTTCGAACTCGGACCCAACATTTCTGACTTCGGCACAAATAGTTTGGTGCCCACTGTGGGGCCAGGTCCAATGACACGAAGTCATCAGTGTGCACGAGACCAAGCACAACAAACCCGTAGCAGTGACCAACAAAGACCGTCTCGACTCCCGCTCTTCAAGCAGGCCGGGAAGATGAGGTGACGGGACCTGGAGAAAATACAAAAGCGGTGACGGTCGAGATGTTCAACCAACTCCGACTCTAAATGGAGGAGCGCATCTTAGCCATTATGGGGACAATGAGCGCATCTTAGCCTCGGGTCGGGGCAGGACCTAGCGTCCAGCTCAAGTTGATCCCATCTCTTCGGGACCAACACAGAACGGTACTGTAGGCCGATCTCAGGCATCACCTGAACCGACACAAGGCTCCGCAAGAGAGACAGGAGGAATCCACATACACCCATTCATACTCAATCACCCCTATGGAGGACCTAAGAAGTCTCCTAAACTCAAGGTCGGCCTGAAACGGTCCCCGAGAAGAGCCAAAAAGGGTGGAGACAACTCCAGACCCTACCCAAGAGCTGAAGGAAAGGGTCGAGGAGCTCTTCAAGATAATCAAAGAGACTCCTCGATCCCCGAAGCACGAAGTCAGACTGAGGATGGAGACGTCCTTCACTCCCGAAATCAACAAAGAAGTCCTGTACGATAAGTTCAAGATGCCCGTGACCGAACCTTATGATGGAACAGGGGACCCCTTTGATCACATCCAGACCTTCTGGACCTTCATGAACCTATGCAGGGCGTAGGATGGCATCATCTGTAAGGCCTTTCTAACCTCGCTCAGGGGACCGGCTCGGATATGGTTCAACGGGCTCCCCCCGGGATCTATCGGATCGTTCGAAGCCTTGGCTAAGACATTCACCGCCATTTTCATCAATAGTCGAAGGATTCAGCTGACCTCCGAACACCTCTGTGAAGTAAAGCAAAGACCGGGTGAAAGCTTGAGGAGCTATGTTCAGAGGTTTGACATTGAAGTTGTCCATATTGACATCTATCGAGCCCTGGTCAGAGGACTAGAGAATAGGAGCCTGGCATATGATCTGAGCCTGAAGTGTCCCTGGATGTATACAACTTTGTTGGCAAGAATCAGCCAACACGTATCCGCTGAGGTCGAAATGGCGATCCAGGATCGATTCAGGGGACTGACCAAGGAAGAATCCAGCTCAAGAGATTGCAGGTCCATCCACTCTTTACTTAGAGAAAGGATGCCCTCCTCAAGTCGGGAAGGAAAGAAGGAGAAGAAAGAAAAGAAGGGTTTAACCTATCCCTGACATACCTCGCTCAACACCTCCCGAGCCGAGGTACTTATGGCAGCTCGAGAAGAGAATCTCCTCAAGACGAACCCGAAAAAGCAATGCTCTCGAGGAGGCAATCGAGATACCACCCGGTACTATCTGTATCATAAAGACCACGGTTACGACACAGAAGAGTGTCTCCATCTCCAGGACATCATAGAGGAGTTATCAGAAAGGGAGCCTTAAAAAGGTTTGTAGCAGACCACTCCCGACCACGAGAAAGATCACCACAAAGACCTCGTCGCCGCACAAGAAGAATGACGGTTCAAAGCAAAGACCAAGGATAAATGGCATCTCGGGAGGGGGGGTCCATACCAACCCCGCTTATGCACAGTCCCATCCTCCCCAAGCTCAGCATCTCCACGGGCTCGGGACACAAGGACAAAAAGGCCCGGTAAAGATCCCAAAGTCAGCTTCCATAAGGAAGACGGGTCAGGGATTGCTTTTCCTCACGTCGATGCTCTGGTCCTGACCCTTCACATCGGAGAATTTGACGTGGACAGGATATTGGTGGACAGTGGCTCCTCCGCCAATGTCTTGTACTACTTCGTGTTCAAAAAGATAGGGCTGAAAGATAAGGACCTGAAACCTTTCAAAATCCCCTTGGTCGGGTTCACTGGGAACTCTATATTCCCTAAAGGGTATGTCTCTTTCCTGATAGTCCTTTGAGATGAAGGCACCAATAGGATAGTGACCCGAGTTGTTGAGTTCCTTGTGGTGGACCTCCTCTCGGAATACAACAGGATAATAGGGAGACCAACCCTAGTGGATTTGAGTGTAGCCATAGCCCCCAGCTACCTTTGCCTCAAGTTCCCAACCCTTAATGGGGAAGACCAGATGAAGGGAAGCCAAAAGGAGTCCCGACGCTGCTACGCTCAAGCAAAAGGCAGGCACGGGACGGGAAACCTTCCCTTTGTACCTTGATCTACGAGACCGAGTTAAGGGCCTTGAATTGGTGGAAGCAGTGAAAGTCGTCACCCTGGAGGAAGGGAACATGGACTGAACCGATCGTATCGAGGGCGAGTTAAAGGAACCAACCCGAGGAGAGCTGATCCAGTTCTTGAAAAGCAACTCGGATATCTTCGTCCGAGGACCCGAGGACATGCCAGGGATCGATTCTGACGTTATAGTGCATCAGCTCTTGGTAGACCCTAAGGCCCGACTTGTCAAACAAAAAAAAGAGGAACTTTACGCCTGAGAAGAATGAAGCCATCATCAAGGAGGTGAGTAAACTCCTTGGTGCCGACTTCATCAGTGAGGTCGCGTATCCCGATTTATTGGCAAACATGGTCACGGTGAAAAAGACAAATTGGAAGTGGAGGATGTACGTCAATTTTACCGATCTGAACAAGGCGCCGAAAGACTGCTACCTTCTATCCTGAATTTACCAACTAGTGGACACCACCTCCGGATACGAGCTCTTGTCCTTCATGGACATATTCTCGAGCTATAACCAGATTCAAATGGCATCTGAAGACAAGGTCAAGACTTCCTTCATCACTGAAGAAGGGACATACTGCTGCAGGGTCACGCCATTAGGACTCAAGAACGTCGAGGCCACCTACCAAAGGTTGGCAAATTAGGCTTTCAAGTCATTGCTGGGAAAGACCATGGAGGTGTATGTGGATGACATGCTGACTAAATCCCTGAAGTCGGTAACCCGTACTACCGACTTGGAGAAGACATTCCAGATCCTCAGGAACTACAACATACGCCTAAACCTAACGAAGTGCACTTTTGGTGTAAAGTCGGAAAAGTTCCTGGGGTACATGACCACAAGCCAGGGGATTGAAGGCAATCCGGTAAAGGTCCAAGCCATCCTAGGCATGAATCCCCCGCGCACCATGAAGGAAGTCCAGAAACTGACAGGATGCCTAGCGGCACTCAGGAGATTCATCTCCCGGGGCACGAAAAGGACCATGTCATTCTTCAAAGCGCTCAATGGCGTCACCTCGGGATTGGAGTGGACACCAACTTGTCAAAAAGCCTTCGAAGAACTTAAAATCCATCTTGGGGAAATGCACTTGCTGTCAAAATCGAAGGACGGGGAAGAATTGCTGGTCTACCTCGCTGCCTCCGACAACGCCGTCTCGGCAGTCCTGCTCAGGGTGAAAGGAAGCAAGCAAATATCAATCTACTTTGTAAGCAAAGTGTTACATGATGTTGAGACTAGGTACCCCCGAATAGAGAAGCTGGCCCCGGCACTAGTAAGTGCATCGAGAAAACTTCGTCCTTACTTTCAAGCACACCCCATTGTAATAGTGACCAACCAACCTCTAAGGCAAGTTTTGTACAAACCTGAACTCTTAGAAAGATTAATCAAATGGTCCATCGAGTTGAGCAAGTATGATCTGCATTATAAACCTAAAAAAGCAATCAAGGCATAACTATTAGCCGATTTCCTAATTGAGTGTCGGTTTTTTGATGGCCCGATCTCAGAAACTCACGAGTTCAGGGAGGCAGGCCATGGAAGATCTACACCGACGGATCGTAATAAAATTTGATGAAAGTGAAGGTAATTATACCAAACATAATTCTAAGGATGACAAAATCCCAAATTATCCTGATTGACCCAATCGCGAGACGACACTTGGCATCCCTATCTCTTCCCCCCACTCCTTCTCCTTCTCTCCCTCACATTTCCCTCAGATCCGCCACCAACCTCTACCACTAACCTCCGTCGCCGCCGCCCCGATGTCGCCACCCATTGCCGTCACCACCAATCTATAAGAGGAGATTATACAAGCTCAGTGGACGGACGAGTCAATGCAGAGGATCATGAACGAAATTGCTCAAGGAAAAGCACCGGGGTTTATGGTACAAGAAGATGGATCAATACGATTTTAAGGATGCCTCTGCATACCTAATGATCCAGACTTGAAATGGAAGATCATGGAAGAGGCAAATCAGAAACCCTATTCGGCCCACTCGGGTGGTAATAAAATGTATCAAGACTTGAAGAAGAACTTTTTGTGGGGAAATATGAAGAGGGAAATCGCAGAGTGTGTAGCCCGATGCATCACTTGTCAACAAGTTAAGATCGAACACCAGCCATTATCAACAAGGACTACTACAAAGACTACTGCAACCATTGGAAATCCCTATGTGGAAGTGGGAATCGATTTCTATGGGCTTTGAAACCGGGCTCCCAACGACGGTCGGAGGGAAGAACACGATTTGGGTGATCGTAGATCGATTGACCAAGTCAGCCCACTTCCTACCTATCAAGAAAACGTGGAATATGAGACGACTGGTAGAATTGCATGTGAACGAGATAATCCGGCTGCACGGAGTGCCGAGTTTAATCATATCAGACAGGGATGTCAGGTTCCAATCACGCTTTTGGAAAGACATACATGAAACATTCGGGATCCGACTGAACTTCAGCACAATATTCCATCCCGCCACCAATGTCCAAAGATAGAGAACCATCCAGACGCTTGAAGATATGCTACGATCGTGTGCCCTCGACTTCATGAGGTCTTGGGATGCTATCTACCCCTAGTAGAGGTCGCCTACAACAGCTTTCACGCCAGCATTGGCATGGCACCCTTCGAAGCATTTTACGATAGAAAATGCCGATCACCTGTATACTGAGACAACATAGATGATGTAATGACCTTAGGGCCTGACATGGTGCAACAGATGGCGGATACTGTCAAACGGATCAGGTCTCAAATGAAAGTAGCACAGGATCGACAGAAGAGCTACACCGATACACGATGAAGATCGTTAGAATTCAAAACCGAGGACCATGTGCTTTTGAAGGTTTCTTCCACCAAGGGTGTGATGCAGTTTGAAAAGAAGGGAAAGTTGAGCCCCCATTACATCAGACTGTATGAAGTAATGGAGTGAATCGGGACATTCACCTACCGTTTGGCCATACCAGCCGACTTGTCGGCTATGCATAACAAATTCCACGTATCTCATCTCAGAAAGTACTTAACCGATCCAAGTCATGTCATCCAACACGTGCCGGTGAAACTAAATGAAGACCTGTCATACGAGGAACAACTACAAGAGATATTAGACCAACGTGAGAAAGTCCTGAAGAATCGAACAATATCTTTTGTCAAGATTTGGTGATCGAACACTGAGGCGTCGGAAGACACTTGGGAACGAGAAGAGGAGACACGTGAGCACTACCCTTACCTCTTTCAAGGTAATTAGTAAATCTCTAAAAGTTGGTAGCTTAGACAATTTAGTTTCGAGGACGAAACCTTTTAAAAGTTGATAGTAATGTAATAACCCGAACTTTAGGCACGAGAATTAAAGTATGTATTATTAAATTCAGAACAGAAATACGAACTCGTAATAAAATTTGAAGAATTTTGGTATAATTATTTCGACGATCAGTGAGGGTAATTATACCAAACATAACGAAATCCCAAATTATGCTGATTGACCCAATCGCGAGATGACACTTGACATCTCTATCTCTTCCCCTCACTCCTTCTCCGTTTCTCCCTCACATTTCCCTCAGATCCACCACCAGCCTCCACCACTAACCTCCGCCGCCACTGCTACCGCCGCTGCCCCGACGTCACCAGCCACCGTTACCAACCACCGTCGTCGACCTCCTTTCCGTCCTCTGTCTCCCTTTACCCTTTTCCTCCTCGCCTTCCCTTCTCCCCCACCACCTCTAGTAGCCGTCGCGCACGCCACTGTTTTCGCCAGCCTTGCCACCACGCACCGTTGCCCAACCACCCGCAACCTTCCTCTCTTACCCCTTCCTCTCCCTTCCTCGCCCACTGGAGCATCACCCCAGCCTACCACCTCTGCCACGTTGCCATTGCCTGGCCGTCGTCACCGCCACAGCCTGTCGCCAGCCTTCCCTTCTTCCTCCCTCATACGAGGTAACCCAACCCCTCGTAATATCCCTAGATAATTATATGATTATTGTTTAGTGTGTTGCGGAATAGATTTGTGATGTGATTTGGTTTGGGATTGTGCTGAGATGATGATCCGTAGGTTGCGGTGAGTTTGGGAGATGATGGTGATGTATGGAGTAATTGTATTGTTTAATGATCATCGTTGTGTAACGATTACACGATAATATAATACAAACGTAACTAGAATTAAGCATGTACGTATTATAATAAATTCATCGATGAATACGAGAATGTAAATGATCGGATAAATTTATTTGAGACGCTAACTCGAATGGAAAAATAAATAATAAGCAACTAATAGAACTAATACTTTCTAATAACCTTAGTGAAAGCGGAATAGCTGAATCGTATAAGCCATCGCCTAAGAACCTATAAAATAGCAAGCTTATAAGTAACATGAAATGAAACATGTCGTACACTACTTAAGAACGCCGAGCCTTGTACAAAGACAATGTCGTGATGGAGGAAAGATTAGCATTCCATTTTGAGGATATGGTATTATCGTCGAGGCACTTGGCACTAGTTTGTAGGGACCCGAGGTTACGGCAGGGATAGGGGCTAACTTTGGCAACTCAAATGCTGGGCAGTGTTTGCAGGTATGCCACTAGGGGTTGCTGGGCAATTGTTTGCAGGGACCCGAGGTTGCGACAGGGCTTAGCCACCCTGGCTACTCAGGTACTGGACAGTTGCTTGTAGGGAGCCGATCGACGATGTGCTGCTGTGGTCGCAGGTTGAAAGTGGAAGGAATCTCCACTTGCTAATGTATTATTCATTCTTCATCGAGGTCGCATGTTGATTTAACCTACTGAGGTCAAGAGCGAAGATAATAAAATTAAAAGCATAAATGAATAAATATAACGATTGGACTTAAAGGAATCGAAAGTGGAATTGGTAATAATAATAATAATAATAATAATGGGGTTTTAATATACTGCCAAATGATAGCTATGAACGTGCTAAGGTCCTAACACGTGTAGTCACATCGTTGGCAGTACTCGTGGTTTACTGAGCGATTCCTTGCTCACGGGTTTCTCTTTCCATTTGTTTTGTTTCTCTCTTGTCATTTGGTGCTGGTGAAGATGACGAAGCTTCAGAATAGTCGCCTGTGAATGATGGATTTTCCCCCTTTCTTGTAACAAAAACAATATTCTGTAGTACTTGGGCCTTAAGGCCAAACGTCGAAGGATTGTAATAATTGACTATTCGCACTTTCTACTATTCGAACTTGGCATGAAAGTATTATATAATAGGCTACATTTGGATTGTACTACTTGATGATTGTATTTATGCCAGTATTGAGGTTTGCATTATGTATTTATATCGATTGACGCTTCCTTTTACGTTCTTATAAGTAAATCCTATCATGAATAATTGTCTTGCTATGGATTTTTGTCTGTAGCGAATGTGACATCACGCTTCAGCTAAGCTAGAGGTATTTTCGTGGCGTTACAGAGAAAAAGTTTGCCTCGGTCAAACACCCACAGTCCAATGGGCAGGTGGAGACCGTGAACAAAGAAATAAAGAAGGTCCAGTTTAGGAGACTAATCGAAGCAAAAGGAAGATGGGTCGAAGAACTCCCTAGAGCCCTATGGGCGTACAGAACAACCCTAAAAAGGTCAACAGGAGCATCCCTATATGTCTTAGCCTTCGGTATGGAAGCGGTGGTCCTAGTAGAGGTCGAGTATCCGAACCCAAGGATGATGGGTTTCCTACCCTAGAAGAACCCACATCTAATAAGGGAAGAGCTCGACCTCATAGGGGAAAGAAGAAAAACTGCACTGAACAAAGCTCGATTTTATCAACAAAAGGTATCTCGATACTTCAACAAAGGAGTCCAGAAAAGGTGCTTCAAACTCGGTGACCTAGTGCTCAGAAGGGCCGAGTTCGAAGTCCGTCAGTTTGGAGGAAAACTCACGGATAAGTGGGAAGGACCTTATCGAGTTAGCGTTGCACTAACTTGGGGGGCAAGATCTCCAGACTCCATGGATACCCACTCCCGATGACCTTCAATGGGGACGATCTCAAATTCTACTACCCATGATTGTTTATAAAGGGAACCCAACTCGGGAAGCCAAGAAAACCAGGGAATCGGCTGTAAAGGGAACCCAACTCGGAAAGCCTGCAAAGCTAGCAGAATGACTAAAGGGAACCTTAGTCGAGAAGCCCATAAAGCCAGGATTAGACTCTGAAGAAGTCATGTAACCCGACTTGAAACTTTGTAATCTAATCTTTTTGATTCAATGAAATCAAATCGGTGCTCGGTGGTTCGCCATAAAGCATTACTAAAAGTTTAGCCAAACTTAACAGTAGAAAAAAAAAAAAAAAAAAAGGCACACCAAGTTGGAAAAAATGGAAATTCATTAATTGAACAAACTTGCCTCTCATCTGGTTAGCAGTAATGGGCCATCTCGGAACACCTGGATACCGTCACAGAGGTCGGTAAGTTCAGATCAACAAACCCAATAACTTGGGAAAATAAAAGATGAAAGCGGGAACAAAACACTTACGCAAAAGAGATCGTTGTACATCTGCCGGGCGAACTCAACCCGGCCTTGTTTGGCATACTCCTCCCTGTCTTTGGGAAGGACCATGTTGAGCATAGCCTTGCGACCCTGTAAGTCAGGAGCATGACAGGAGGTCCCCGACGCACAGTACCAGTAAGTTCAATAGCATCGCACAGAGGGGAAGGAAGTAGTGTCGATGATCCCCACGAGGGGCTCAATGGAAGATGTCCGGGCCCCCATCATCTGGTAAATTTCCTCCTGGGACATACCGACCACCGACACCGGAGTTCCGTCGGTGGGAGGACGGGAGTTCAGCAGAAGCATCACAAGCACCTCCTCAGATCTTTCCCAAGTTTCCTCATGGGTAGAGGACTCGGGAACGTCCCTCGTCGGGTACCTCCGCACCGTCCTCTTGATGCATTTCGACCTTGGAGCAGCGACGGTCCCCACAACTGGAGCTTCTTCTCCCGCCTCAACTCTGGCTTCAGCTTGGGTCTCTGGGTCAGTTGGAGCAGAGGGAGCCTGAGGGGCCGGCTCGGGAGATGGGCTCTTGGCCGTCCCCCTCGTCTCTATTTCAGCCATCGACACCATTTTCTAATGAGCTGCAAAACAAAGAGAAAGAGGATGAAAATTGGTCAGAAATTATCCCGAGTTAATGGTCCTGAGTTAAAGAAAAACAACAAGGTTGGGATCCACCGAAGCCGTGATTCACCAGGTCCTCCTCTGTCAGAATATCCCCGCAGAGGAACATCTCCTTCGCCTCTAGAGTCTTCTTCCACTCCACCAGGAGGTTATAAGCCTTCGTCTCGGTGTGAGTCATCTCGGGCCTCTTCAAGGCCTTGATGTTCAGGTTCTCGACCCACCGTCCTTGCGCTCCGTTAGAAGGAACCTGGACTTCCAACCGTTATGCTAGTCAGAAATTTTTTTCACGAGCTTGAGGTAAGGGAAGGAAGCCAGGCTCAGCCACCCAGTCCTATTCTAACTAACGTGGAAGAAGTTGAAGAAAAGTCGAGGCGAGATGGCCGACTCGTCAACCCCGACTCTAAGGACGGCAAGATAGAAGGTGGGGATTTTCCACACCACATTTGTGTGAACTGGAATGGAGGAAGGCCCGTGAAACGAAAAATAGACTCTACGAATGGATGAAGAGGGAATCGAAATCAAAACTCCCCATCTAGAGTATCGGTATAGAATGGAAGTGATTTAGAGTCGAAGGAAGAGACAATTTTGTAACGCCCCGACTTTCCACGTAGGAAGACACGTGAACGTTATGCCGTCACGGACCCGGTCCGTGACAAGACTAACAACCGAATAGGTTTTAGGAGTACAGAAGTCAAGGAAAGCACAAACAGTACTATAGTCATAACTTACAGTCCC
>JAOVYX010021592.1:0-15599 GCA_035668315.1 Drosera spatulata
ATGATTTGGATTTGAGATATTATAAGTGTTTGTAATGTTTGGATATTGGACTCGACAATGGAAATGTGTTAGATTTATCTGTCCCGGTTGAATGTGTATAAAAGCAGGGTAGAATACCAAAAAACGGTGCATTAGGCGATTTGAGATACAGAATCGGCGACTAAAATTTTTTTAGTCGCTAAATTTGAAGACCAATTTTACCTAATTAGTCGCTAATTTAACGAGCAATATACATGTTTAGTTGCGAAAATGGCGATTAAAAATATGAATGATCGCAAGACTTGTTTTATTAGGCCAAAACAAAATGGCGACTGAACGCTTCCGTTAGTCGTCAAATTTGACGACTAAATGCTTCCGTTAGTCGTCAAACTTAACGACTAAAAAAAATGTTAGTCGCCAATATCAGTTAGCGAGGAAGAATTTCATGAGGAGGATTTTTAGTCACTATTTAGTCGCCCTTTTGTTTTTGCGATTAAATTTCCCAATTTAGCGACTAAAAAAGTTAGTCGCCTGTACTGAGGATTTTTGTAGTGTTTAAGGGGATAATCCATCTTTCCCTATGGATTTCAGGTCCATTTCTTGTCGGTCCACATTATATAAGATCATTTCCAAGATCTTTTATATTGAAACAATCCCTCCCTGGCATCACTCATGAATCTTAAAGCGCTTTTGTTCAAGGCAAGCTTATTGTCGATAATGTTAGGCTTTGTCTATAGTTAGTTTGTGGTTATGAGAGAAGGCCTGTTTCTCTCAGGAGTGTATGATGAAGTTGGATATCTAAAAATCTTATGACTCAGTTTAGTGAGATTTTTTAAAGGAATTATAGTTCCTAATGGACTTCCGTGCTGGTTTTGTATCCTAGAGTGTGTCTTAGGCAAGGTGATCCACTCTCTTATTTGTTTGTGATTGTGATAGAATATCTTAGTAGGAGATTGAGGAGAATGTGTAGGAATCCTGAGTTTAAATTTCATCCAAAATGCAAGTCGTTGAAAATTATCAACTTGTGTTTTGCTAATGATTTAATGTTGTTTAGTAAAGCTGAATTCAAATCGATCCAGATGATAAAGGTAGAAAGGATGATGTTTGTTGACGAAAGTGGATTAGAGGTGAATTTCTCTAAAAGTCCTTTCTTCATTGCTGGAGTTAATGACTCCAGGAAATGAGAATTGCTTGATGAACTTGGTATAATGGCCTCAGTGAGAGTATCAGTGCAAAAATTACCTCTTGGAGTACGAAGTTCTTAAGCTATGTTGGACGCCTTGTGCTTATTAAGAGTGTTTTAATGTCTTTGCCCTCTTATTGGCACAGATTTTTTTGTTTTTTGTTCCGTGGTTGAAGAAATAGGGAGAAAGTGTCAAATGTTACTATGGTCTGAATGTGTCTTGACTTCTCACAAAGCTTTGATTGCATGCTCTCACGTCTGTTAAAGTAAAAACAAGAGGGGCCTTGGGATGAGGGATACTAAATGATGGAATATTGTATTCTTATTCAAGAATGTTTGGACGATTGAGATGAAGAGTGATTGTCTATGGGTCAAATGATTGAGTGAGATCTAAATGAAAGGGGGCGATATATGGACTATACAGAAGAAAGCCGGGTTAGGATGGACTTGGTCTGCCATACTTATGAAAGGGATGTGCTGTTGGGAAAACTAAACCAGGATGAGTTATTTGAGTAAAGAATGACAACATGTTTCGTTAAAAAATGATAGTCCAGGAAGAAGAATCCGAATGTAGAATGGGTTAGACTAGTATGGAACAAGTATGTGCATCCTTAACTTGACATTCTTTCTTGATGTGGATACCATTGCTGAGGAAGCTGAGAACGAGATGTTGGTTGTTTGAAAAGGTATAATTGCTGATAATCTGTGTGTGGTGTGATGTTCAGGTGTTGAAGATTTAGATCATATGTTTGTTCGTTGTGAATTCTCAAAGTCAAATTGTTGATGCTGTGCTGCTTAAGATGAATAAGAACTATAAATCAAAGATTTTTTATGAATGGTGGCGATGCATGACAAGGGAAAGAAAAGGCAAGCACCTATACGAAGGATGTTCTTGGCTCAATTCATGTATGATATTTTGCAGGAGCGTAGTAGGCGCATTTTTCAATGTATGTTGTCAACTGTGAATGCTATCGCTGATAGAATATGTCATTGCATTGTTTTGTTGTAACTGAAGATCTTGATGTAAAGATTTGAGGGTGATGAGGACAAGAGGGATTTTTTTTTTTTTTTTTTTTTTTTGTAATTTTTCCCTCTTGAGAAGATTATAATATGAATGTTTGATTCTTCAAAAAAACATAAACATATAGAGATAGGACCAATCCTGGCCCGACCAGGTCACGCCCTCTTGCCATTTAGGTAAGGGCCTCGGCTAAAGTCGGATCTAAAACCTTCGAAAAATACCGCTTCAGGCCCTACCTTCAAAATCATAGTAGTAAAAGACTTAAAAGCCTAGGACCAGGTTACCCAAGCATCATACTATGATATACTCCCTCCATTTCATAATATAGATAATATATTGATCTGTTATATGGATTTATCTGTGTGTTGAATATTTATGAAATTTGATGAAGAAAGAATTTTTTTTAAATGGTAGTGAGGTTTACTGTAATAATTCTGAGAAAGATAGTGATGTATTGTAACAAATAATGATTTGTTTTGATGTTTTTCATGTGAAAAGGTTACTAAATGTGATAAGTAGCATATATTTTATAACGGCTCAAATAAACAAGTGTTGTTTATATTATCGAACGGAGGGAGTAAAATTTTGGTATAAAAGAGGGTTAACCTATAATTATATACTCCTTCCATTCCGAATTAAATGCGACGGTTTGATTCGACACGAAATTTTATGTATATGTTGGATTTTATTGAATTTGATGAAAAAAGAATATCTTTTTTTAGTGATAATGGAGTTTAGTATAACATTTGGGATATGAGTTAGTGTTGGAATAACATGTATATCGATGATCTATATAATGAAATTCGAATACTTACATTGATTAGGTAATCATGAATTCCAAGCAGAAACATTGATGTCGTCTCACGAACGGATCTCGTTTAGTGACTTGCGCCAAAGTATAATCCAACAACACGTACAAATTTCACACTTATGAGTATATGTTGTCGGGGAGAAACGAAAGAGGGAGATCTTTTAAAATTATTTGTAAGCTCGATACCTTGATATAAATATGTATGATTGATATATCTCATAGACCAACCTTATAGGTCTATATTTATAGAGTTAGAAAATATATCAGATAAGATATTTTCTGATTAGTTAATTTATCTGATAAGTTAAGATATTCCCAAAATATCTAAAACATGTACTCCCTCCGTCTCATTCAAATTGCAATGATTTCATCCGATATGATAATTTATGTGTGTGTTGAATTAATAAGGAGTGATAATTTTGTCCTTGTGATTATGAGATAAAAGAGTGAGGAAAAGAAAAGAGAGAAATGATGATAGGTGGATTGATGTGATATAAGATATGAGTAGTTTGATATTTTTGTATGAAAACGATTGATAAATAAGAAAATCTTATAATTTGAATGAAAAGACCTAAAAAAAATGTTGTAATTTGAATGGAACGAAGATAATATCTATCTGAAAGAATTAAATAATATAAACGAATGGACCTTAGACCACATATCTTATTTATATTAATTTAATTTACAACTAGTAAAATATATTATAATAATTTGATTATTTTTATGATAAAAACTTTATTTAAAAAAACGTTATACTGTATAATTTAGGGAGATAAAAGAAAAATATTAGTAATAATATGTAACCAGGAAGTATTAGTGGTGGACACACTCGTCAAGACACATTCGTGACTGTTGGACCAAACGTAAGGGCGTTATACACAATGCCATCCTGTCTCTCTACCTCTCCCAAACACATACATACCTCTCACTCTCAATTCCCAACCTGAGAGAAATCACCAATTGTAAACTAGTAGTAGTAATTCACGCGCATCATCTTTTCCTTTCTTCAACTTTGATTGAATTCATTCAAAAAGCCTTGATTGAATCAGCACAATATCACACCATGACCGCCCATTTGAGCTTGCAGTGTTCTTCATCATCTGGGTCACTAACCCATTCACCATCTTCGACATTATATGGACCCAATTCGCGTATTACAAGATCGGTCGTTTGCCCCTCAAGCGTCAATTCCTGCAAATGGGTATCTCAGATTCTATCCAGATTCCGGTTAAAGAAGAATCAGCAGCTGGTCAAGTTAAAGTTTTCTTTGTCCTCTTCCTCCTCAAATGGCCACCCATTGAATGCTGTTTTCTTGCAAGATGGTTCGCTTCTTGACTTGTGAAATTCCCTTTTATTGATTGCTGTATTGGGTTGGGGTTTGTGAGATTGTATTTGGGTTCTTTGTGAGGGGGCGGTTTTCAATTTTGGGCGTTTTGGTTTTGGGGGTGTTTTGGTTCTTGTTTTGACTTTAGGAGGAATTGCGTATCTGAGGATTCTATTTTTGGGGATATGTTGGTTTTTCTGATTTGGAAGAGATTGTGAGATCGGTGGAGAAAATGGACTTGCCTTGGGTTCTAAAGTGCTGGTGTGAGTCTTAGGTACACAGCATAGTCTTCACTCCTTCACATCGGTGACTGATGTTTTTGGGACTGCATAGCGGATTGCGATACACATAACGAAGTCGATGAAGCTCATGCCATAAGTAAGCTTATGCCTTAAGTAGTGTTCAGCATATCAGAAATTGCTTACCGCAGGGCATGCTCGAACGCTAGAGCCCGTTTAACGAACCAGTACAAAGGGTGAATGAAAGTATCCATGTCGTTAGTTATCCTCGTGTCATCTAATATGAGCTCGTGAATTTGTATTGAATGCTCGCGTGATAGAGAACTATGTTAAGCATTAGGTATTGGTGAGGACTAAAGTTTACCGATAAGATATGCTGGAGACAAGGTCGAAAAGAATATCCACTCTTTTCTTTCTTCAATACCTATATGTTTAGCTTGGGTTCATATTTCCTCCAAGTGCATCTCGATATTGCAATTTTTTTCTCTCATTTGAATTGATGTCCATCCCATGTTCTACTCCAAAATACTTTTACATACAGATATTGCCCTTATAGAAGCTATTTACAACCACGCCTGATTAGTTCTATGACTTCTATCAGAAAACCAGCAGAAGTCTGTACAGTTAAATAACATCAGGGTCATTCAAACTCCAGCTCTTCCTTTTCTTGCTTCCTCTTATTGCTTCTTCATCCTCAAGGCCCAGGCTACCTACTGGAACTGCTGAAGTTTAACTCGCCTCACTTCTTATGGTCTCCTGCATTCTATTCCAGACGACACACGTTATTTTCTTTCTGAATTTCATAGATGAAAGCTGCTTGTAGCCGTCTCCTCGCTTTAGCCATTTCAAACTTCTTGAGCAACGCCATCCAGTGACTTCAAGTGATTATACTCCCAGATTTCACCTTAGTTTACCCCCTGACCTCATTGCAGAATTGTTTCTTGATGTCTGAAATAGGCATTTTCTCATGTGGAACTCTTGCTATGCCATCCAAGCCTTAAATCACATTATATGTGTGTTCTAATTTCCAGAACTATGATATGAATGTAGATATACTAGGAAGTCTGTCAGCCAAAAACCATGTCGAGCCTCAAGCAGCAGAAGTATGTGTGCCCATGACAGAACCAGCTAAGGAGCAGTCTACTCTTAGCATAACTGTTGTGGGAGCTTCTGGAGATCTTGCAAAGAAGAAGATTTTCCCTGCACTCTTTGCACTGTATTATGAAGATTGTTTACCACAGGTTTTCTTTCCATCTTTCTCGTCTGTCCCTCTTTGATATTTGGCATAATTAATATTTACTCTGGTCATGTAATTGTGTAGTTCATCCTATTAGACATTTTCTGCAGCATGTTGTCATCATTCATTTACTGATATGTAGTCTATCTTATTGCTCATGGTTATTCAGAACTTCACTATCTTTGGCTACGCACGAACAAATTTGACGGATGAGGATCTAAGAATCATGATCAGTGAAACTTTAACCTGCAGAATAGATCAAAGGTAAGTAGGATTCAGAAGCTCTTTAGATTGCTATCTATGTTTTGGCGTTTTTTACTCTGCTCTCATTGCACTATAGTGGAATCTTCCAGGGAAAACTGTGATGACAAAATGGAGGAGTTTCTAGGAAGATGCTTTTATCATTCTGGTCAGTACAACTGTGAGGAGGACTTCATAGAGTTGGACCGCAAGCTAAAAGAGAAAGAGGTAGTGTCTCTTCAGGTTGTCTTTGATTTGTAGATTCATCATTAGAATTATGATCATCCATAATTGACAACTTGACAAGCTCCAAAAGTTTATTGGCTTCATGCTCTTGTTATTGCTGAATGCTGCCATCTAATTTTGGAACCCATCAGAGTTGCAGATGCTCTTTAAAAAAATGATTAATTGAGATCTCCATGAATTCCTTATGTGTTACTTCAATACATGGTTGTATCGGTCATCGCCTGACGATCCCTCTTCTTCACCATAACCCTGCTTGGTTTTTGTACTGTCCATCCATTTTCTTTGGATGCCTTTGACTTGTTTTCCCGCTTCTGAACCTCTAGCTTCACAAATCCTGGTTGTTAGACTGCATGAGAAACCATTGGATGGACAAACATTGGTCATGCTTAGTAGTTAGTATCAATAAAGAAAACAATTGTTCTTTTCCTTCATTTCTTTTCATATGTGGGTTTCTTGAACAATATGCTTATTTGTCAAGCGTGTTTAACGCAAAACAAAGCTTTCTTTGCTAGGCCGGCAGAATGCCAAATAGGCTCTTTTACCTATCAATCCCTCCAAACATTTTTGTGGATGTGGTACGATGTGCCAGCCTCAGATCCTCATCAAAGGATGGGTGGACCAGAGTTATCGTAGAAAAGCCATTCGGCCGTGACTCAGAGTCCTCCAGAGAGCTTACCAATTCTCTGAAAAAGTACCTCCAAGAGGACCAGATATTCAGGTACGACACACTTCCTTTGTAGTGGAGAAAGTTGAAAAAGAATGCAATCCTGATCCGTGATGACTCTTCAGGATTGATCATTACTTGGGGAAGGAACTGGTTGAGAATTTATCGGTGCTTCGCTTCTCAAATCTTGTGTTTGAGCCTCTATGGTCTAGAAATTATATCCGTAACGTGCAGTTAATATTCTCAGAGGATTTTGGGACAGAGGGAAGAGGCGGGTAAGCTTTTAGGTTGTGCTTTGAGTTTGCTGTAAGCTGTTTCTGCAATATGTGTGTTGCTGACATGAGCCTTTTGTTTTTGCCCCCTAGCTACTTTGATCACTATGGGATCATCAGAGATATTATGCAAAACCATCTGATTCAGATCCTAGCTTTGTTTGCGATGGAGACACCGGTGAGCTTAGATGCGGAGGACATCAGGAATGAAAAGGTACTCTGAAGCTTGTAAATGAAAGCACTCGCTTAGATCATCAGACTCATGCATCCTGTTTTGAGGTCATGAATATGTGGATAACCAAGTTGTATAATGGCTTCATCTAGGTAAAAGTTCTAAGGTCGATGAGACCGCTCCAGCTTGAGGATGTTATTGTTGGTCAGTACAAGGGGCACACAAAGGGGCCAAAATCATACCCTGGTTACACGGATGACCCCACTGTGCCCAACGACAGTATTACACCAACGTTCGCAGCAGCGGCATTGTTCATCGGCAATGCACGATGGGATGGGGTTCCTTTCCTGATGAAAGCAGGGAAAGCACTCCACACAAGAAGGTTAGATTATCACTCTGAATTTCGATCACCTTTATCGCCCTGTATGGCTGTATTTGTATACAATGTGCTCTTCACCTCAACTCGTTCAGGTTGTTGGGTTAGATCATTCCGGTGGCCACAGTGCTGAGAAATTATGAGCTTGTCCTGACGTCCATGAAATAGGAAGAACTATGGTAGCCATCAGCTGACTCATTTTAGCTCATAATCCATCAGCTTACTCATAAGTTCATAACCTATCAGCCTAAATTTACTCAAGTGCTCTTAGTGTGAGTTGGTTTAACTCGCTCCTTGAGTTCTCATTGTTCTAACTTGAAGCTGATGACTACTTATTGCAGCGCAGAAATCAGGGTTCAGTTCAGGCATGTCCCTGGTAACTTGTATAAGAACATCTCGACCGATTTGGACAAAGCTACAAATGAGCTTGTGATCCGGGTGCAACCTGATGAGGCTATATACTTAAAGATCAACAACAAGGTTCCAGGTCTTGGGATGAGACTAGACAGGAGTAACCTTAACTTGCTTTACAGTACACGGTAAGACTCTGATCCGATTGGTGATTGAATAATAAAGCTTCTAGTGCAAATTCTTCTGTTGTAATCTCAAAAAGGTTGCATTCTTTGTCCACGTAAACAAAAAAGGTGATTACGTTACGAATGATCCGTGAGACAAATAAATGAAACATCAAACACATATTGGTGTTCGTATTGTAGAAACATGAGGTTCATTTTTAAAATCAATTGATAATAGGAGAAAAGGTTCATGATCTATTTATATGGCTGTACTTTTTATCCATAATTCGATGTGGGTTTAATATCTCTAATATTCCTTCTCACATGAATATCTCTTTTGGGTTTGAAACGTGCACTGATAATCGGATGACATGGAACAGATGGGTCTGGATCTGATACCATTTAGAACATGAGGTTCACTCCTAAAATCAATTAACAATAGCAGGAGAGGCCTATGATCTATTTATATTGTTGCAGTTTTTAATCAAATTTTGATGTGGTTTTAGTATCTCTAACACCTATTATATCATTTATTAATAAAAATAACGTATCGAAATATGTAATAAATAATGCAGTTATTGTGTAACGTTTCAATTATTATGGGACGGAGGGAGTGAGTACATGCTGGTCCTTCATGTGGCTCCATGCGAGTAATTGTTTTGTTCTTCAGTTTTGCTAAGAAATCATCTGTAGTAACCTGTTGGCAGCAACTAAACAGAAGGATATATTTTGCTCGCTTGTTGACCACGGTCCAAGTTGTGAGACCGAGAACGTACTGTCGACACTCATAGCTTGGCATTGAAGTGTGGAATATTTGGATTCTAAATGTCAGTCTCTCTCTCGACTTTGAATCTTATTCAACCTAATGCTACTTCTTTAAAGGTATCCGATAGAAATACCAGATGCATATGAGAGGCTGCTCTTAGACGCGATAGAAGGAGAGAGGAGATTATTCATCCGAAGCGACGAGCTGGATGCTGCCTGGGCATTATTCACGCCGTTGTTGAAGCAACTGGAAGAGAAAAAGATAGCACCGGAGCTTTATCCCTATGGTAGTCGGGGCCCTGTTGGTGCTCACTATCTCGCTGCTAAATACAATGTCCGATGGGGAGACCTGAGCGGTTAAGACTCATGTGACCATTATCTCCGTGTTGACAGTTGATATCCCTGCTTCTGTTGTATTCAAATTAGCTGTTGTCACTGTTGCTGTGCTATCAGGGAGGCCAAGCAATCAAAACAGAGCTTGTGTCGCTGCATTCTTCCTATGAAGGGGATTTGCTGGTAGATGCCACGGTTAATATCCTGCGTGAAACTTTCAGGTAGTAGAGAGATGCTTCTTGTGAATTTCTGATTGTAGGGGAATAACATGCATTGTGCAAGAAACTTGAAATTGGGATCGATTGTTGTAATATCGAATAAAACCTTGCTAGAAGCTATGTTAGGTGTAATTTCGAGCAACAGTAGACGGATTTACTGGCCTGAAACGATAATACCCTTACATCTGGATTTATACCATGCACTTTGTACTAACTTGCAATGTAGAAATGTATTCTTTTTTGCATCGAGGTTAAGAGATCAGTAATCCTGCAGAATTGAGACTTGTGATAGACCCATTTGGTAAGTTGGACAAGTCCGTCAAAATTCATGTTCAACATTTTCTTTAGTTGAGTTACACAGAGACTGTAGCCAAGATCGCGTATGCTCAACATATATCGTTGGCGGTGCCATAAGATAGTCAAGCAGGTCGATGCCTAAATTAAATACCCGACCTTGATCAAAAGGTTGTTACATTGTTCACCACTGGGACAACGTCATAGGGTATTTGATATTGCTCGATTCTAAGAACTGGTAAGATTCAAAAAAAAAAAAAAAAAAAAAAAAGGAGAATATGAGAAAGAATGTAGATTGACCGGTCATGGGGAAGAAAGCTAGTCGATGCATTGGAATTGAATAGGAGCAGAGGGTATGCAGTCTGCAGTAGTAGGCTCTAATTTAGCACTAGGTATACTCAAATGGAATCTGCAGGAAATGAAAGGACGATGAAAACGTAATCATAATTCTTCTTCTTCTACTAATTCTACCACTGGAAGATCAGAGACGGGACTGGGTTTTCTTCTGTTCATAGTCAAAGAGGGAAGGCTGGGTTGCTGGACATACCTTCCGTCATGAAATTATTATTATATTATTTTAATTTTATATATGTGTCGATTTAAAATTTAATATGCATATAATGACGATAAAACGTAATTTGTTATGAAGTTATCGTAAAATATCAATGATTGCGTAAGTTACGTATTTCGACCTTATATATGTTGCGAGAAGATCAGACATAGTTTGATATAAAAACGTGTTAAAGGATATTACATCTATGCAAATTATCCAAATAATAATTAAGATATTACGTTAAGAATGATATCATAAATAATCATTAATCCTTAAATATTAATATTATATATATGATACTATACGAGATCTTGTTTGTTACAGATAATTAACTAGAGATTTATGATCTTATAATATCTTTTGATATTAGTAAATATCCGATCTATATCTTTTACGTATGCTATATATACATCCTTTGGACAATAACATGTTTCTCCTATATATTGATATTTACGGTGTTATGTTTTAACCAACGTATTGCACACCGCTTAAATCCAAAATCTCAACAAAACGTGACTTGTATTTATATATATAAAATAATATAAAATATATATATGTTTCAATAATTATGAGACGGAGGGAGTAGGACTGTAAATGAGTCGAACCCGTTCGTGAACCTGTTTGACTCGAATCGATAAAAGCTTGACTCGAATATCCCTTATGAAGCTCGAGAGTCAAATTTGAGCTTAACTTTAGACTTGTGGAATTAAATGAGCCAAGTTTTAGTCAGCTATAACTAGGTTTGATAGGCTCACGAATCGACTAATTTATAAGCTTATCAAGTCAGATCGAATATATGTTGTTTAAATCTCGAATTTATATGTATACATATATTATTTATTATTTACAAGTGAATAAATATATACATAATATTCATGAGTCATATAAAACTCTTATATCTTATATTTTTTTAATTTTTTTCTCAAAACTATTATATCTTTTTATATCTTATATTCATGAGGACATTAAGGAAAGATGGAGAGAGTATTTTAACAAACTCTTTAATTGCACAAGGAAAGTACCCCTGAATGAAATAACTGGGAATGTAGATGTGATGATGAACCGATGTTACTTTTATCGTATTAGAACAGAGGAAGTTAAGGAGGTTTTAAAGCGGATGAGCTCAAGAAAGTCTATGGGTCTAACTGAAATGCCGATTGAAGCTTGAAAATGTCTTGGGATAGAAGGAGTTAATTGGTTGATAGATAAGAAGATGTCTGATGAGTGGAGAAAGAGTACTTTGATTCGCATATACAAAAACAAAGGAGATGTTAAAAACTGCTCTAATTATAGAGGAATCAAAATTATGAGTCACAATATGAAGTTATGGGAGAAACTGATAGAGAAAATGTTAAGAAAAGCTACAGGGGTGACTGAGAATCAGTTTAGTTTCATGCCTGGTAAGTCAATCATGGAACCTATTTACCTTTTGCGATGTGTAATGGAACGTTCTAGGATAGAGAAGAAGAATTTACATATGGTTTTTGTCGACCTAAAAAAGACGTATGATTCTGTTCCAAGAGAAATGATTTGGAGAACTTTAGAAAAAAAAAGGGAGTGACGAGTACTTATATCGAGATTGTGAAAGGCATGTATGAAAAAGCTGCTATATGTGTGCGAACCTATGTTGATAAAGCGATTGCTTTTCCTATTAAAGTGGGTTTACACCAAGGATCAGCTTTGAGCCCATACCTTTTCGCCTTAGTAATGGATGATTTCACTAGACATGTACAAGATGAAGTATCATGATGTTTACTTTTCGCTGATGATATTACTCTAGTGGACGATACGAAAGAAGGGATGGATGAAAAACTTGAGACTTGGAGAAAAACTTTGGAAAGTAAGGGGTTAAGGATCAGTAGAATCGAGACAGAATATATGAAATGTGTCTTTAATGAGAGTAGTCAAACAAATAGTGAGAATATATTGTTGGGAATAGAGTGTCTCCATAAAACGGATTCTTTCAAATATTTAGCTTCGATGCTACATAAGAATGGAGAAATTGATGTAGATATTGATCATATGATTAAAACAGGTTAGCTGAAATGTAATGACGCTACAGGGGTGCTATGTGATCCTAAAATACCTACTAAGTTAAAAGAAAAGTTTTACAAGACAGCTATTCGACCACCGATACTATATAGGTCAGAATGTTGGACAATTAAGTGACAGCATTTACAAAAAATGAGTGTAAACGAGATGAAAATGTTAAGGTGGATTTGTGGACATACAAGAATAGATAGGATACGAAATGAAGTTATCAAACAGAAAGTTGGTGTGGCTCCAGTAGAAGATAAGATGAGGGAGTCATGACTAAGATAATATGGTCATGTGAAACGCAGACCAGTCATAACTTCTGTTACGAGATGTAAAGCTTGGGAGTTAGCACATGTCAAGAGAGGACGAGGGAGACCTAAAAAGACCATGAGAGAAACCTTGAAGTATGATATGGCCTATCATAATCTTACAGAAGATGATATACATGACAGATTGAAATGACGCCGTCGTATTCATGTAACCGACCCCACTTGATGAGATAAAGACTTGATTTGTTGTTGTTGTTGTATACATTACTTCCTTCGTCCCATAATAATTACAACATATACGTATTTTATAATATTATATATACATGAATACAATTCTCGTTTTCATATCAAATCGCGTTTGATCATCTCGTAATATGTATTAGGTTGAAATACGTAACTTACATAACTATTGATGTTTCACGATAAATTTGCAAAAAAAAAAAACTACGTTTGATCGTCGTTACACACGTCTCAAATTTCGTATCGACGTACTTGTCAGGTAAAAAATGTTGTAATAATTTTGGAATAGAGGGAATAATAGAACTACCATTATGTGATTGTATGTCCAAATAAAATGATATTTTTAATACAAAGTCAATTGATATATTAACTTTTATTTTCAATGTCAATTTAATCGATTTAATTTTTTAGGTATTGATTTTAATAATGATTTTTAAATTTAAGTTCTATAGATATTTTGAATTGTTCATAAAAGGTTTGGCTCCTCTCGAGCTCGATTAGTCTTGAATGAGTGTATGATCCGAGGCAAACCGAATTCAAACCTAACTATTTATAAAACAACCTTAACAGATTCAATTCGATTAGGTTCGAATCAAATTTAAACTCAAATCTAAACCTATTCAAATCATAAATGAGTCGAACCTAAGCTACGTCCGACTTGACTTGGTTTGACTCAATTACCGCCTAGAAGGGAGTACTTAATTGTCGAGTGTGTCTATTTTATAATAAAGAGTTTTCTTGTAAGCTGCAAGTGTTGGGAGAGAATTCTGGGGAACTTCCACATAAACCTTTGTAACAGCAGAATTTGGATCCCTTTTTGTTACCGCAGAATTTGGATCACTTGTTATTACAGCAGAACAGAATACTTGAAAGAAACCGAAGCATAAAGGGAAAGAAAATCAAACTGCAAAAATCAAAATTAGAACGACAAATGGTGAATTGTTGCAAGGACGTAGTCGGACTTGAGAATGCAACACGTCCTCTCAGTTTCACACGTCTTTATGTCCCTATGTGTTTTGTTACACTTCCAAGATCTAATTCAGTTCAATCGATCTGTTGCGCTTTGATGTGAATAGAATTATAAATAAATCGAACCAGTTCTTGAATCAATTTGGTTCGACTCGATTAAAGTTCGATTCGAATATCATTTATGAAGTTCATGAATCAAATTTAAGCTCACTTTTAAGCTCGTAAAATTAAATAATTCAAACTTGAGTCATTTATGACTCGGTTTGATAGACTCACGAATCGGCTCATTTTTAAACTCATCGAGTCGACTCGACTATAATTTGTTTAAGACTCGTATTTATAGTTACATATATATAATATATTTTTCGTATACATAACATTCAAGAGTCGTATAAAACTCTAATATTCATTTATTTATTTTAAACTATGACATCTTTATATATATATAACAACTATTAAGTGATTTTGTGCCTAGATAAAATGATTTTCTCAATTTAAGGACAATTGACATACTCCCTCCGTTCCATAAAAGATGCAACATATTGACTTGTCACAGATATCGATATAAAGTTTGACACACGTGCAACGACGATCAAACGTAATTTTTTGTAAATTTATTGTGAGACATCAATGGTTGTGTAAATTAAGTACTTCAAACTAATACATGTTACGGGAGGATCAGACGTGATTTGATATGAAACGAGACTTGTATTCATGTGTATAAAATAGTACAAATACATGTATGCTGCATCTTTTGTGGGACAGAAAGAGTGTTATTTATGTGTCAATTTTATCAATTTAAGTTTTTAGATAGTGATATCGATTTCAATAATGATTTTAAAATTAAATTTTAAAGATATTGGTATTTGTTAATTGAAGGTTTGGCTCGACTCGAGGTCGACTCGAATCGATTAGGCTCGAATGAGTACATGACTCGAGCCGAGCTGATCCCGAATCTAATTATTTATAAAACAAGATTCATAAATTCGATTCGATTATGTTCAAATCAAACTTATACCTATACCCAGGCCTAATAAAATTTTAAATGAAGCGAGCTCAAACCATATCCGGCTCGATTTGGCTGGTCTCGTTTACATCTTAGATGTGAATTATCCACCGCGGACAAGAGCTCTAGGTAAGAGATCGGTATTCTTTAATTCTTTTTTCCGAGCGGATCAACCGCATTTTGGTTCGCTTATTTTAATTCCAAAACTGTGTACGAACGATCTCCATTATCTTATTAGTACAAAATTAAAGACTTCGGTTCTGTGGTTCACATTCAACCATAGTAAACGAACCCTACCCACAAAAAGTGTGACCAAGTGACAGAAAAGTAACTGGGCTTGCAATAAACCCTAGTCATATAAATGTAGTAATATTGATATAGCAGCAGGTTTGTCCACAGAAAATGAAGAGGAAGTGCTGACGAATGAAAGGGATCGAGGAAACAAAAAGGCCCCCCACCGAATCGCAAGAGTTCCCCCGCCCTCAATGGTCGCTAGTTCAATCAAAACCAATGTCCAAGTCGTCAAAAGTGAGTGATGATGTAACGCCACGATAATATGTTGATAATAAATATGTGACGTCACTGCCGCTACAGATCGAAATCCATAGCAAGGCAAGTTCATGATAGGGTTTACAG
>JAOVYX010021593.1:0-15599 GCA_035668315.1 Drosera spatulata
TCCTTGCTAGCAATCAATTCGGATAGTTGCTTTTGGGACTCATCAAGCTTTGAGGAAACAACAAGTAGCTCTTTTTTAGCTTGTTCAGCATTGGCTTGAGCACCTCTTTTCGATGATTCAGAAGCAACCAGCTGGTCCTTTACCTTTTTCAGAGCATCTTGAAGTTGAGAAATCTGAGATTCCAATTCAGATAATCTGCTGGGACGCTTTCTCTGATGATCATCAACAAAGCGAAGAAGATAATCAAAGGCATAAACACAAAGTAGCTAGTACTCATGGAACAATAAACAGATTATCAACTATATATATGACATGAATTATATACACTAGCCAGGCTTGTATAAACCACATTTGTGTGCGTTGTCTTCAGTAAGAAAGATGCAAGCACAATTTAGCGAACTTGCTAACTAGGCGCATAAGGCAAATGGAGATTCGATGATGAGAAAAAGTTCTACAACTAAGCCAAGACTTTCCAACAGCAAGAATCAAGCTTTTCTGATGGCTAGACAATAACAGAAAAGTGCAAAACTGTAAATGAGCATTTTCATTTATGATACTTTCCTGTATATTGAACACATCATGCTAAGAATGGATAAACTTTTGAGCAATCTTTTGTACATTACCTCACAAACTGGGCTTCTTGGCGATTTGCGGTCGTGAACTTTAGGGCTCCAGTCTTTCGGTGTTCTATTGCCAAAACCTGAAGACGTCGTGCTGAATTCAGGAGGGTTCAGCTTTAGGGGTCGCGTGGCTCTAGGAGAGACCTTTGGGGGTACCTCCGAAGTGCTATTTCTGTTTAAAGAAAGTAAACAGAAGTCAATGAGCGGCAAATCACATATTCAAGAGTTAGTTGACAAGCAGAGTTCATAGCACACAACATATGGTGTCTAAATCAATACACCGTGATCCCCCAAGCTAAAGCAAGTACTATGAGAAGACCGGGATTGCGTTACACACCATCTTTAAATTAGTCCAACTAAAGGGATCAACAGTACTTGCAACTCCATGGCATTGCCGCATTAAGACTCGCTAGATTTCACCATGCAAATAACAATGTGACAGACTTGTGTTTATGAGACAGGACCTGGTCTCATTCCAACCTTGGTCAAAATGTTGTACAAATCTGCATATCTGGTCCCAAAATATGAGGACCATATATAGAATTGCAGGGTTCCACCCTTCAACCAATGTAGCCAAGATGAGTTATAAAATAGTAACTTCCAAAATCTATATATTTCAAGAATACGGAAGTTTTGCTCACAACCAAGCCATAGTGGTCCTCAAGTGACAATACAATCGAAAACCTGCACATAAATGCAGTGCAACGGACGATCCATGTGAAAATAACTTCACAGCAGAGAAGTTTTCATGTAAATCGTAAAGGTAAAGAAGAACAAAGCAGAGGAAAAACGAAGCTATTGCATCTCATACGTCTAATTTGTTTCTGACAAAATAGTCTACAGTTTAGAAGTCAGATAGTGTTTCAGTTAGACCTATAAGTCAAATTTAAAGCAACAATTTACCTTGCTAGAGTGACAACCAGCTAGTTAGTTCCATGAATTGCAACATCTACCTTGTATGATGTTGCACCAACACCAACACACTATTTCAAGAAACACATAAACGTGCCAAATGTAGGGTCTGGGAGGACGAGATATACACGGTCTTATCCTTGTTATATTGTTATAGTACAACTGGAAAAACAGTTTCCTAATGCTCAATGGAAGTTTAGAACCTCTTACGACAAGTATGCAATCTTTCGAGAAACACTGACCAATTACAACAAATAAGCATAGATTATTACATCAGGAAACGAACCTTGGTTTTGAATTCTGCATGATTTGTAGCTAGAGAACCCTTGGGATCAAAAGAGATCAAGAACACTAGAAACCTATAGAGCAAAATCTTCAGAACTTGAATGCTGAACTGACCCACAAATCCTGCAATGAGAGCAAAGCAACCACAAGAAATGGAGGGACAGTTTGTCGCTAAAGAGGAAGGTGAAACTTGAAAGTATCCAATGCATTTCCACATGATAGAATCAATGACTCATAAAAGATAAAAGTGGAAAAAGCTCAACTGGATGTTTGTATCTAAAAAATTTGAAAGATTCAACAGTGAGCTCACTCGAAACTCACATTATTGATAGCACGAGGGGAGTAGGTACCAACAAAGAGAGAAAACAGCGACTGTAAACGGCCCATCAATTATCAAAAAAATAAACTTTTCAGAAAAATTGGGTCCACCCCAAGTTGGCATTTTTTTAAAGTAACTTTGTCAAGAACAGGATGAGCTCCTACACCTAGCTATGTGCTGTTGGTGCGGAATTCAAGCTCATCAAGCAGCATTTTTCGAATTACCATTCAGCATTTTCAAGATTATGATAGGGAGAATCTCCTCAATGTCAAAGATAGGACTTTTTAATTGGACATTCAAAACACAAACAATGTTGTAACATACTTTAAACTAGACTTTTTAATGCTGGGATAGACAAAATGAGAATATTATACCCTCGTCTCATATTATAGATAATACTTTTTTATTCGAATCGTTTTAAAATATATTTAATATATTATATTTAATATTTTCACATTAAAAACATAAGTACATTCACCATCTCCTTCCTCATCCTCTCTCCTAAACTACACTTACATCCTATTATCACTAAAAAAATATTTTTTATTCATTTCATAAAAATTTAATATACATATAAATCCATATATAAGATCAAACTATTTATTATATTATGAGACCACGGAGGGAGTAAGACACATCTTGACATGGTTCTAACCTTTACCACACTAAACCCATGAAAGGGAGCAAATAAAACAAGAAATAGTGAAAGACATGTAGCCAACCATGGAACAAGCAAAGGACACAAAGATTTGATCTTTTGAGAACTTAATAGCTTGACAGTGCCATTAGCATCTCAAAGTAGATGAAAAGCAACCAAAGGGAAAAGAAAACATACCACAAAAAGCATAACCCTTTCTTTGGTATGTGAGCAACAACCAAGACAAACAGATGAGGTCGACACATCAAACCAAAACTTTATCAGACTAATAATCAATGTAACAAAAAAAAAACCCCAAATAGCACCGAAAGAATCCCAAAAACAGCCAACATTTCGCCCTTTTCAAAAGCTGCACCAATTTTCAATTTTGAAACATACCCAGAAGAGAAAATCGAAAACCCACAAGAAAACAACACATGGGGAGCCGAAATCTAGCACAAATTAAGTATCTTGAGTGCTAAAAGTGTAAGATTTGAAGTGGGATACCTCAAAAAATGGAAGCTATAGTGAGTGCTTGTGGTTCCACGCTAGCTTTCTGCTTCTACTCTTGTTCAAATTTTGATTTTGAGTATTGTTGTTGTTGGTGGTGAGTGAATGGACCGTTAAATAGTGTGGATATGTGTGTGGGGGTGAGATGGTTGCAGTGAAGAGAGGGGGGTAGAGCAGAGCAGCAGCGGCAAGTGAAAAGGTTTGTCGTTTTCACGTTTTCAAATTTCAACTGCCCTGATTCAAACTTCTGGTTTTAAACTATTGTACTGTATTTTTTAACGTGGGTATTTAAATTTAACTTCGAGATGTGAGGTTAATTTTGATGGATCATACGGTCATACAAGGCCTTGAAAAGTTCATGGAGACGAATCATTTTATTTCATTGTAGGGTAAGATTTTTACGTCCTTTGAGTTGAAGACATTAAAAAACAATATCATTGATATGTAAAAAAGCGATAAGAATTTGTTTATTTTTTTTCTTTTACATCTGATCACATGGTTTTGTTGTTTGGATCTTATCCTATGCCTTTTTTCTTTATCCTATGCCTTTAAAAGTTCTACTACTACAGTACAAATGTACACATTTACATAACAAGTTTGTCACGAGGAGAAAACAGAAGATTTTTTTAGTTAAATATTGCTATGTAAAACAATTATGGGCCAAATACAGCTTAGAAAAAAAAGTATTAACAAAATGTGGCTGCAAGTCTTCTGGAAGATGGGAACACAAAGTTCGTGTTCAATAGCAAAATCACCTTTTTATTCTGTCAAATAATAAGGAACACGATCTTATAAGTTCAATGATCAGGACGTTCGTGACCATTTTTATTTTTATTTTCTTTCTAAACACTATGGTCGTGTTTAGTTTGAATGAAAAATAATTGTAAAGTTTGAACTTGTTTTGTCTTATCACTATCATAGTATTTTCTGCAAACCATGAAAAAACAGCTTCAGGAAATCAGTTTTGAAAATATTATGCTCAACAAAAAAATCAAAAAAACGCTGACAAAAAATCAATTACTAAAGAATAAGATAGCATACTTCAAATCTATTTTATATTTGGTTGTTTAGTTTTCATTTTCTTTGATGATTATACTAATGACGCATGTGAATTATGCAAGGTTGACAAGGCGATGCAACATGCAAAGATACAATTGACGAATCATAAAAAAACAATTGACGAATTGTTATCAGATAAAGACAAAGTAAGCATTTGTTAAGACCACAATATTCATTTGTTAAGTGATGCACTGTATGTACTATATAAGACGCACTGTTTGTTTAAAATTGACGCTCTGTTTATTTTAAACTGGCGCACTGTTTCTTTTAAACTAGCGATCTGTTTTTTGCACTGTTACCCCTGTTTTTTTTTTTCAATTGACAAAGTCTTTCACTATTTATTTGTTTTGACGGTCATTTGTGTAACGCCACGATATTTCTCTACCTTAACGTGACGTCACTGTCTGTACAGACAAACGTCCATAGTAAGGCAATATTTTATATTGGGTTTATTTATAAGAACGTAAAAGAAAACATCAATTGATACAAATACATAATGCAACACTCAATACTGGTATAAATACAACCACAGAATAGTACAATCCAAACATAATCATCATACAATACTTCCGTACCAGATTCGAATAATAGAAAGTACGAACAGTCAATTATTACAGTCCTTCAATGTTTGACCTTAGGACCCAAGTATTACAGAATAATGTTCTTATTACAAGAAAAGGGAAAGATCCATTTTTAACTGGCGATTACTCTGAAGCCTCGCTATCTTCATCAGTACCTAATAATAGAGGGAAAACAAAACAAAAAAAAAGAGAAACCCGTGAGCAAAGGATTCGCTTAGTAGATCCTAGGTACTGCCAACGATGTGCCTGCACGTGCGAGGACCTTAGCACATGCATAGCTGTCGCTTGACAGTATATTAAAACCCTATTATTATTATTATCATCAATTTCCCTTTCGGTTTCCTTACGTCCAATCATATTATCTATTCCTTTATGCTTTTAAATTTTATTATTTTCGCTCTCGACCTCAGAAGGTTAGATCAACAAGAATCCTTGATAAAGAATGGATAATACATTAGCAAGTGGAGATTCCTTCCACTTTCAATATGTGACCACATCACCGCATCGTCGATTGACTCCCTATAAGCAACTGCTCAGCGCCCGAGTTGCCAAGGGTGGCTAAGCCCTACCGCAACCTCGGATCCCTACAAACATTTATCCAGCAACCCCAAATGGCATATCTGTAAGCACTGTTTAGCATCTGAGTTGTCAGGGTTAGCCCATGTCTCTGCCACAACCTCGAGTTCCTACAAACTAGTATCCAATGCCTCTACGATAATACCACATCCACATAATGAAAAGCCAATCTTTCCTCCATCACAACACTGTCTTCGTACAAGGCTCGACGCTCTCACAGAGATTGAAAAATAGTTACAACTGTTTCACCTCATCCATGTATATCAATTAGTTATGCAATAATTCCCCAGGTATTATTTTATTTCTACGGCATATATTGTAATGTAAGAACGTTCTAATTTCATTCATTGGGTTGTTCATTATTTTACCCTTATAATTAATATTTTTAGTTAAATATTTCGCTGAGACATACGCTCATTTTATCAATCATGGGTTTAATCATTATGTTACAACCAAGATTAATTCTAGTTACTCTCATAACATTACTGTTTATAGATCGTACTCAAACAATAATCATCCTTAATCACGCACTCGCCCGTATAGCATCACCAACCCCGAACTCACCGCAACCCGCGGATCATCGCTTTTTCAGTACAGTCCCAAACCAAATCACATCACAAAAAATAGTCACGTAATTATTCGGGGATGTTACGAGGGAGTTGGGTTACTTTAAGGATGAAGCGGTTGGTGAGTATAGAGGGGCTGTGGGTTATTGGAATGGCGGAGTGGCGATGGCTATGGTCGGTTATGGTGGGGCTGCAGTTTCTAGTGGCGCGCGTGGAGACAGGGGCTGTGGGTGGCGACGTGCTGGGAAGAGGCAGCGATGGCTGGTAACGAGGTGGTTGTGGGGAAGGAGAGCAGGGGAGCCGAGGAGACCAGTGACGGTGGAGGGCGCGACGACAACAACTGATAGTGGCGGCAGTGACACGACGGCGACTGTAAGCAGGTGGTTGGGGGAAATTGAGTGGGAGAGGCCGACAATGGCGCACAAGGCGAGACTGAAGATGATGATGGTGTGGTGGTTGTTGGGGTGGCGGCAGCAGCAAGGGGAGAAAGGGAAAGGGAGAGAGGTGGGGGAAATGAGGAAGGGAAGTGTCGGGGAGAAGAAGAGGTGGGTAAAGGATAAGGATAATTAGGAGTTTTTGATTGATTGATTTGGGATAATTCAGAGTTCGTTATTTTTTGAAATTATATTTGGTATAATTATTTTTATAGATCGTCAAGATAATCATATCAAAATTCTTCAAATTTTGTAATGAGTTCGTATTTTTATTTAGAATTTAACTCTAATGACTCGTTCATTTTAAGAGAAATTAATAACATAATCAACTAAGCGTGCTCAAAGTTCCAGTTATTACAATTTCATTGGAGATTAAATTGACTGTGAAAAAATTAGAGTTGGAGATGCTAAGGGAATCAGCGACAGAGAAACCGAAAGAAGGGGCATCAGATTCAAATGTACTCAACATTGAAGACTTGTTGAAACAAATACAACAACTGTAACAAGAAAAACAAATGAACAACGTGAAGCTTATTCTAAAACACAAGCTAAAGAACAAGTGAAAGAGGAGATAACTCGTACGATGGAGCTGATGATAAAAGGCAGTCGCTTGAAAAGGATTTGCTTGAAAAGGAGGAGGAAATCAAGAAACTGCAAGACGAATTGGAAAAAGGAAAAACAAACAGTGACATAATACAGAAGCTTGTTGTTCGACAATAATTCCTCTATCAAGGAAGAAAAGAAGGAAGAAGATGACGGTATACTGCAAATCAGTAGCGGAAATGAACTACTGCAATACGACAGTCAAGAAGAGGTTGATACAAAACAAACAAAAAGAAGAAAACGGGCCGCACTCCGGGATCAATGGTGAGGGAGATTAAAAAAAGAGGACCAAGAGGTAAAAAAACGAAATAGTAACTACACTTATGACTCCTCGAAAAAGATGAAGAAGGATGCGCTCAAAGTCACTCAGTATATGACCAATTGTGGACGAGTAAAATACGAAAGGATGATCGAACAAGTATCCAAGTAAGTATTCTTGTAACACACTTAAATTTGTATTATTTATACATTTTGTTATATTTATCATACTTAAAAAAGAAATATGCACTAATTTAGGACAATGCGCATGTTAAATTTAAAACAGGGCGCCTGTCATTTCTCAAACAATGCGCCTGTTATGATTCAAACAAGACGTCTGCTATATTTAAAACAGTATGTCTGGTTTATTTCAAACAGTGCATCTGATTTATTTCCATTCATCATGCCTCCTTCATAAAATGAGTAATAAAATAATATATTGATTTTACAGAGAAAGGTTTTTTTTTTTAATAATCACTTGTGACGAACTTTAAGAGTGTCGTCGACATGTAAGACCTATATTCAATTGTGAATGATGGAGCATTGACGAACCATGCTATATCGGGCTTTTGTACGTTGATATTGGATAAGCACAATTGAAAGACCATATAGCATTATATAGTACGAAATATTGGGTAAAAAATTACTTCCAAATACTTATCTGAAATGTCTTTACTCTTTATATTTCAAAAATAAATTCAACAAAACAAAATCAGATATTGGATTATGTAATGTGATACAGCAAGAAGTTTTGAAAAGAAGAATAGACGCGAAAAACACCATCATGAAGCAAATAAAGAAAAATTATCAACGTCGGTGACATTTCTTCCCAATGAACTCATCCGGGGGAGTAAAGAGAGGGATTGCATACCATTGGACTTTGTTAGTGTTCGACAACGAAGAAAATATATGGACCGATCACAACTGCAAAAAACAAAAGGTTTGCTATGCAACGGATGTCGAGAAATCGTAAGAAACAAATATTAATTGAAAGATACTATTGATATTGTAAAACGAAGCATTTTAATGTTAACTAATTTCGGTGTGCTGTTGAATGTGTAGAAAGAATATGTAGAAGAGTTCAACAAAAAAATGACAAGAAAACATGAAGGCGTGCAAATCATCGAAGAAGAAAAGGAGAAGTACAACACGCACATCAATAAGAAGGCTGCAACTCAAAACAATCTCAACTGTGGAGTGCACGTATGCCAATGGATAACCGGTTTCAGAGCATTCTACCTTGAAAGAAATACGACGATACAGAGAAAAAATGACGGATACTTTGATTTCATGATATGAATTCAAAGAGCCTGCAAAGGAGGAGGATGAAGAAGAAGAAGGCGAAAACATATTCTATTGATATATATTTTGATGATTTGTACAAACAATGTTTTTTTAGTTCAATTAAAAAGTTAGTTAGTTGTCTGTATCTCTAATGTCGTGTTTACTTATCATTTTCTCATTAATATGAACAGACATGCTGTTTAAGTTATTAAGACATACTGTTTAATTCAAATAGGGTGCCAAGCTTATACAAACAGTGCGTCTTGTGTTTTTTTTTTTAAAAAAAAAACAACACTAATCAATGAATAAATACAAAATAAATCAAATAATAATACTTGAATAGAAATACAAATACAATTCACAAACTAAAAACAACACCCTTGGATTTGTTAACATCATCAAAGTGCTCAGACGCACTGTTTTATTTAAACAATACGCCTATTGATTTTTTTATTATTAAAAAAAGAAAACACAACATTACACCAATGCATTATCAAAATTTGATAACATGATTGTCTTAGAAATGAAAAAATCATTACATAATATCCAACATGAGTTTTTTTTTATAAAATAGTGAAATGAAATGGAAGAACCTAACATAGATAAAAAAAAATCTTTAAATGGGCCCTCGACAACTTTGTCTGTTGTAATGTCCAATCTTTTTGTACCTCGTATATCTCATACCCCTAAACTCTCCATCACTCGACGGAATACGTCGTTTTTTGGGCCTACCAGGACGTCTGCTCGAAAAAGACGGGGTCGATTCCACATCCACTGATGAAACTATTTGATCAACGACTGATGAAGGGATAGGATGAATGACATCTTTATAGCTATTCCTATAACTTTCAACAGAAAAATACAGATCGATTATAGTGCCCATGGGCAAGGAAAACTTCATAATAATACAGAGCACATTTGAACATGGAAAATCGTTTGCCTGTCACATACGACAAGAACAACTGTTCTCTTTCACATTTAGTGAGGTTGTCGTATCTGACATTACATCGAAAATGAGCTCCGAAGATCTCTTCGCCATAAAAACGCATGATTTTTTGAATAAATCATTGAAAGTCTCTAACATCCTAGGACATAAATCCACATTCCATTGTTCTATATCGATTCGACGATTATTGAACCACTCCATTAACTTGACACGAATCTGATCCACCATCTGAGTGATAGGAGGTTCCCTCTTACCCAAAAGCCAAGCATTGAATGACTCCGCAACGTTGGTCGTCATCTCGTCAAAACGACAACCAACTGCAAAATTGATTGCCCACCTCTCGTAAGGCATAAGCGAAGGCGTAAAATATTTAGCTAGATCATCTCCTCTAGAGTGAAATTCATTCAACTTATCATAAAACTCCGTGATAGTGGGAGCATAGGCGCAACTATGAAACTTATCAATCATACGCTGTTTGTGTGACGATGACATATTAGCACCTCTGAATCTATCTTTCAAATTATACGTCAAATGTCGAAGTCAATAGGAAAGAGGATATTTCGGAAATACTTCGGAAAAAACTTGCAAAAGGCCTTGATTACGATCACAGACAAAATTGATCGTTCGTTTGACAGGAATTACTGGATGAAGCTCCGAAAGAAACCAATGCCAACTAGGAAACGTCTCCTCATCAACCATAACAAATCCTAATAGAAAAAGTTCTGCAAAAAAAAAATTCAAATGAATAATATTCATGTTTGAAATACTATAGGAATCAGGGGTAAAAAGATGCATTGTTTCAATTATGCAGGCGCACTGTTCAAAATAAAGCAGTGCGCCTGCTTAAAAGAAAGCTTGACTAAAAATACAAAAAAAATCATTAATAACGAAAAAAATGCATATCCTTATCCACATCTTTTCCAGTAACACCTAATATTACTCTATTGAAATCACACTTCAAGAATGTGTCGTCAAGGGAAAACAAAGGTCTGCAACGATTGAAACCGACGATCGAAGTTTGAAACGAAACAAATAGCCTGAAAAAACGATTTGATCCTTCTTCTATGGTAAGTGTAATATGACATCCTGGATTGATATTAATAAGTGCATAAATATATGGCTTCAACTTAAAAAAATGATTCGAAAGAATCACCACCTTTCATCATCTTCGCCTTCTTGAGGGTTTTTCATGACTTCTTATATGACAAATCCAAATCATAGTTGGTTTGAAAATAATTTCTGACCTGCTTGGCATTTAAATTACGTTTGTGACGTACCATTTTCAAAGAGACTTAGAAAGCCATTCCATCTTCATGAACTTCATTGAACCCGTCGAAAAAAATAACTATCCACAAATGTGGACATCATTCAGGTTCCTTATGAAAAATGTCTTATTGTAAGAACACAATGAAACCTTAACAAACCATTGACAACCATCATCTTTGTTAAAACAGATCCTATGAACCCTATGTAAAGATCCGAAAAATTTGAGATAATTTATTTTCTCAAAAAATAAAAAAAATAGTATATTACTGAATGTCGTGATTTATACAACAGGGTTATAAAATTCGTTTGCCAAAATAATGACAAAAATATGGTGAGGATAGAAAAATTCTATAAAGTTCCAAGATAAATAATGTGAATAGTAAATAATTGTACGTTATAATTTATTTTACGGGATTAAAAGGCTTGTTTGACGATTTAATAAGGAGAAATACAAAATATGAATAAAATAAAATCCTAATACGCAAATACGAAAAAATACGATCTTAATATGAAAATATCGCATTTATATGAAAATGATGTAAACCTAATTTTGACACTTATTATCCTTTATGTCAATTTCTACTCCACCTAAATTAATTTATTTATCCACTACTTATCCACTAATTGTACACTAAAACTATTTTAATTGATTTAGTTTTCTATAAATACAAATTCTCTTCTCCCTTAAAAACTTCTTATAAATATAAAAACAGTTTTTGTCATGCAAGTGAAGAGAAGAACGAGATTTTGAGAAGAAGAGGATATGTTAGGGTTATAAGACGACGAGGATCTTGCATCATTGATACGAGAATATGGTCATTTTTAAAAATTTTGTGAAAAATCATAGGCTCTATGATAAATTGTAATTTTAATATATGTTAAATCTTCACATGTTTAATTTCTGATAAAATTGATAGATCATGATTTAAAGTTGTAAATCTCAAGTTATAAACCAAAGCGTGTGGATATATTAATATGTAAAAACTGATTACAAGGAACACTTTATTACGTAATCTGAAATTACACAGAAATAGTTACAAACGTGCCTTATATCAATGGAAAGGTCTTAAAGTTTAGTTTTCAGAACAGTTTAAAAATCTATATTTGGAGTTATATTTTAGGAGTTATGAGTTGATTAGTGAAGAAAGGTCAAAAATATAAAATTGAGTGAATAAACTGTTGTTATTGGTGAGGTTGCGTGATAGAAATTTTAATTAAGTGAGAATATTATGAAGTCTACTTTATTTAAAATTTTACGAAATGATTTTTGGAGCTGTATAAGAGAATTTATAGATTTAAACGTGTCGAAGGGTTATATTAGACACAATCCGAAAATGAATCGTTTTGATCCCAAAACAACTCCAAATGTTTACAAACACTTTTAATGATGATAAATATATAAAATATCATCATCATCATCAAATATCAAAATAAGTATCAAAGATGTTTCTCAAAACTTGACATCACCACATAACATTACTATGACGGTTTTTCAAGAAGTACGAATAAATATACTTAATTTCATAACGTGAATAATCATTCATAAGGATGTCTCTTAATACGCGTATCCTATTATATTATAAGACTCGAAACGCTGCTCATTGCCAATTAAGGACGAGGTTGAATGTCTGTACGCGAAGAACTGTGATAAAAGATAACATTTAGATTTATTATGTGTGACGATGCATGTTATTATGCAGTGAGTATAGTAATATGCATTGGAATCTTTGGACATAGTTACTAAATGTGACTGACGTAAAATAGTGACTGCAACTGCTGTGTGCTATGTACTAAATACTAGGTCTTATTTGCTGGTATAATAAGGATGAAAGTATAAAAAGAGTATAAATTCATAAATTGATGAGATAACTCCGTGGTATAAAACACAAAAAACGTTGTGTCTATCACATGCGTTATACAGTGATTTGGTGGTGATATTCTTTCATCGACCTTTTGGTATGAGGGTATCTCATTGCAGGAGTCCATGGACTCCGGTTTGGCTGATCCTCTTTTGCGGATGTCCCTTTTTCTAAAGGTGAATAAAGCTTATCTATGAAATTGAATAAGTCTCGCCGAGGGCACAATTATAACATTGATCTATTGTCTGTCGTCTTTGTGTGATTGACATGATGATAAGTACAAGAAAGTCTTGAGTGAACTATTGAGTGCAGCAGTACGTGAGACTTGGATTGGGGACCTGTCGTGTCACAGTGTCATGGTCTCAATTTATTTGATATGGAGGTCTTGACTGTCATTATCATAAAGTGTATGACGATAGTAAACGACGTCGATAATGTTTAAAGTGTCGATGGACGCATGATTTCGAGTGTTGTTACGTGGTGTTAAGTATGCTTATATGATTAGGATGAATCAGTGGTATGCTTGTGATGATAATTATGAATGTCAGATTGGCATGATAATTTCAGAGTGGTGAAACAAAAGATCTAAGTTATCATTTCCCTTTTCTTTTATTACCTTCTTCTCTCGTGTAACCCCTGGTAAGGGGGCCGACACGTTATTGAGCTTCTATAGCTCACGGTTATTATTTTTCTGTGTCTTCGTCTTCTCTTTTATACAAGAGCAAGATTTGAAGTAGAAGTGTGATCTAAGGTTTGATGATAAATGTAGTTTTTGTGTGAAAGGTATTATGATATTAAAAACTGATGTAAATTTCGCTATAAAAATGATATTTTGAGATGTAATTGAGTGCATCAAAAGTTTCTGAATTAAAGATGTATAGGTGAACTTAACTTAATTCTTATGACTAAACCAGGAAGTATAGTTTTTTGCCTAGTTGAGACGTTGGGTCCAGCGACAGTGACATCATATGTATCATTAATAAGCAATGAATAATCGGGACGTTACACCCTATCACTCTCATTCCTCTTAAAACTGTATCAAAATTCGACTTCGCTTGCATAAAGTGCAAGAGCCTTCCTGAACTGCTTTGCACCATTAAGAAAAAGTTGGCCAACATTCTGAATCAAATTTGACCAATGAGAAGAACACGAGGGTTGATCACAATTGCTCGACGAACCAACATCCAATTAAAAGAATGACTCACGCACAACATCATCACCAAAATCATCATTTATCTCATAATGTTGATTATGATTGGAAATTTGAATCCCAGAAATCTGTGCAATAGTAGAATATCCCAGGCGTACTGAATCATTACATTAGCGCATTGTTTGAGATTGTGAGACACTCTTATTATTCAGGTGCACTGTTTCTTCAAACTGACGCATTATTTCATTTTTGGGATCTGAAACCACACTCAAACCACGACAATCCAAACCCATTCCACCACACACAATATTCACATCAATTGATGATAAACGATGACATTTCGTGAGCTCAAACACATCATCAAATCCTCTTGATCATTCAACAAGCATCGTTCATGATCCAAAATTGTATAATACGAATTGAATTCAATCGATGAGGAGATTTTGAAACGATATCGTACCATTTCAACAACATATTCGAAATCGAAATCTGAATGACATAAAAATGAACGAGATATAAAATCAAATCTATAAACAAAGATGATCTTCTCATCCATGGCAAAAGGATAGCAGATAATGATCAAGATGACGTTGGCGATATGGAACAAATTTTGTTGTTGATCATGATTTTTGTCATCGATTTCGAATGAGAAATCTGCACAAAAATATACGTTTAGCAAAAAAAGAAAGAAAAGTAAGATAGTTAAGGCAAAAACCGCGCGTTTGGTTAAGAAAAATGAAATGTGTATGAAATGAAAAATGTTTTATTGGGTTATATCAAATAGAAATTGTTTTATAAAATATGTATCCTAGGAGAATTTTCTGTCAAAAATACGAACATTTTGATATTTTTATGAATAATTTTTTTTAAATGAAATTAAGTTATAATTTATATGAAATATTAAAAAAAATATATGTACTCCCTCCGTTCCATAATAAATACAATAATTTTATTTTTGGATTATCCCAATTTATTTGCAACCTTTCATTTTTTAACCAACGTTTAATTTTAAAAAAATTACATCAATCATATTTTGTTACAGTACTTTCACTATCATCTCTCACGACAATCCCGTTATTCCTAAAAAATATTTTTCAATAAATTTTTTAAAATTCAATACATATATAAATTTTTATATCAAATCAAATAATTATAAATATTATAAAATAAAATAAATATATCATATATAAAATTTTATATCAAATCAAATAAGTATAAATATTATAACACAAAATAAACCTATAGTTTTATTGGGAGAAAGGAAAGGGGTGGGAGTAAATCAATGTTCCATGACATTTTTGTTTGGACAGCCTCGGTGAGAGAAGACGAGTTGATATACTCACACATCAATTCAGCCGCATGCTGTGTACCGACACCGACAATTGAAACTTCCTGCCAGAAAAACATCACACGTTGCAGTTGCTTTTATCCCAAAACAGAGCACGTCCCCGTCCATCAACTCTCTCCATCACATCACATCATCGAACCCATAAAACCAAACACACACCGTGCCATGTCCTGTCCCCCTCCTCCCTCACTCGCTCGCTCGCTCGCTCGCCCACTCTTTCTTTTCCTCAATCAATCACACAGAAACACTCCATTCTTCATCTCCTCTGAATAATAATCCTCCTCACAAGCCAGAATGAGAGCAAGCAATCACATAATCGGCCTCGTCAACTTCCTCACCCTCCTCCTCTCAATCCCCATCCTCGGCGGCGGAATCTACCTCGCAAC
>JAOVYX010021594.1:0-44559 GCA_035668315.1 Drosera spatulata
GTATCTGTATAATATTTAAGTAAACTTGTGGACTTAGAATGATGATGCTTTAAGTGTAATTTTATTTAGTATTTATTATAAACCCGGTTAAGTTGAATTGCCTGGCTAGGGATTGTAGGACCCTAACAGCAGTAATGCTACGTGGGTTTTCTAGAAAAAGATCGAAAAACTCGGGACGTTACAGTTAAATTGGAAGATGACCAAACGCATCAAAAATAAAAAGGAAGTGAAACTCAAAACATCGAACACATGTCGACAGATTTACAATCAGACATCGACTTGATGCCATTTTTATTTCATCATAAGACGAAACACAGGATAGAAATGAAGAAGCACAAGTGTTAAAAAAAAGATCTCAAGGAGAAAAAATGAACGAAAATGGATAACCAAAATTATAAGTGATCATACAAACAAAACACTTTTAATATATTCTGAATCTTATTCATAAGACTTAGATTATTCGTCATAATTTAGGCCAATATTTTTCCGATTTGTAATGTTTATTCATGTTAGACAATGTTACTTGAACATGTTTCTCAATTAAGTTAGAACAATTTAGTCATCATGTATCGTAATTTACTTCCAAGATGTGCCGATGGTTTATTTTACTCCCACTATGTGTTTCTTTTGAACATGAAAAAAAATTACAGCATTGAAATAGCCGTGCAGCGCGTGGGAGAGTAAACTAGTATATATGGTATTACCCAATCGTTTTGAAGCGCGATAAACGTCAAACGGAATGACAAGGTATTATTATAATTTAAAATTTTAATGAAGTAATTTTATTTTATATAAACTAACAAAATCTTATCCAATTAATTTATGACCTTTTATTATGAATTGAAGATCGAAACTAAATTTTGATCAAAATTTAATATCTCAAATTTAACATAAAATATATAAATCAAATAAAAAATATATAATAATCCTATATCCAAAATATTTCACATTGAAATAATTAGGGAGAATTCCCAAAAAATACAAAAACCCAAAATATATTCCAACACATACAATAAGAAAAAATAATTCTCATTACATACATTTAAATTTTAACAATCCATCCTATTATTCTCCTCCGCCACCGTCACCCATTTACTCACCACCACCACCATCTCCAATTTACTCTTCGCTGCCCCTACCATCACAGCATCCATGCGAAAAGTCCCCTCCATCACCACCATCTTCTTCGCCTCCTCATCTGAGTATGGTCACGGGACAAAACCCTAATCTGAGTCTTTGTTTCAATCCTTATCTGCTCGATTATGTTTCCCCCCTTCCCAAGCAAACTCCCAACATGCATCATCAAAACCACCAGTCTCGTAACCAACCTATTTCCTCCACCATTAGCACCACGAGATACGCCATACCCGTTCTCCTCCTCATGATAATGGTATCCACCACCAGTAGCGGCATCACTCTCAATAATCCTCTCATAAATCAACAACGCCTCCTGTGCAGGGGAATCATTGTTTGGAAAGATGCAAACCTGGAAAGATGCTCATTCTCAACAAGCCACTCGAAGAATCATTGTCTGAAAGAAATATATAGTGCGTCTGTTCAATTGAAATAGAAATCATTGCCTGAAAAGATGCTCATTCTCAACAAGCCACTCGAAGAATCATTGTCTGAAAGGAATAAATAGTGCACCTGTTCAAATTGAAACAGGGCGATAACTGAATAGGGCGATAACTGAGAGAACATTCCATGCTGCGACGATAATCCCTATTACAAACAATGCTCTTGAACATTCATCAAATCTTCAAGTGCACTATTTGACATAATACAGACGCACTGTTTCTCTCGCCTGGGCATCCCAATCCCCAAACCCCAAATCCCGCCTCGGCCACATGGTCCACCTCTTCAAACCCTTGATCGTCGACCTCATCTCCCTCCCCATGTCGACCGTCGCAGTCGTCATTGGCCACGCCGCCGTCGTGGGGCTGTTGTTGGCGATGGCGTATAATTATGCTGTCATGAGGAAGGATAGGGGTGTGTTGTATATGAGCGAGCTGGATTTGGCACTGACGTTTTCGGAGTATTTTATGGTTATTTTTAGGGGAGTGTGCAGGGGAGGAGGAAGATGCTATTGAGGGCGAGGAAGGTGAGGGCGGAGAAGGCGGTTGGGGGACGAGGCGTGGGAGGGGCGGGAGAGGGTGGTTGAGGCCGCGACAGGGATAACGGAGGCATTGGGGGAGAAAGGGACTGTGTATTGAAAGAGAATGTATGAAATGAGAAATATTTTCCCGGGTTGTATCATATGAGAATTATTTTATAAAAAGATGTACCCTCAGGGGAATTTACTGAAATAATTATAAGAAATTTTACCAGTTTTATTTTAGTATAATAAACCAATCACTCAAAAAAAAAAAAAAAAACAACTAACACATTCAGAATATATTAATTTATATAGATAAGTTTAACATTATTTGTTTATATTATCTTTATTCATTCCGTGTAGTGCACAGGTAAGTATTCTAGTGACTCTGGCTAATTATGACTCTTGATTTTCATCATGCATTTGAATTTAGGTATGACAATAGTGTAGGATTTTCACGATGTATTAAGTTTTGTTGGTTATATAAACACTCTTTCGCCCTTGCTATTGGAAAGAAGATGCGAAATACCTCAGCTTTCTTGATATAATGCTTAGAGTAGCAGCCATATAAAACCCCAAAATCCTCCAGGTGGTGCTATAGCTCTCTATATGTCTATTTCACATAGAAACAATCAATCATATCATAGACATAAACCCTTCTTCCAAACTTATCTAAAAATTAAAGATTAAAAGGCTTAGGACTAGTATAAATACACATAATTGTTTGACAGTATATACTATCTCCGTCCCATAACCTGCCTAAAAAAACGTGTTGATGATGTAAATGATGTACTTTTTATTAGACATATTATTTTTTTGCACATGCGTACTAAATGATATGTTTTCCACTAGGCGTATTACGTTTTGCACATATGTACTAGATGATGTAAATGATGTGTTTTTCACTATATGATATGTTTTTCACTAGGCGTATTATTTTTATTTTTTTTTGCACAGATGTACTAGATGATTTAAATAAGGGTGTCAATCAGATCAGTTTTTACAACCCAAAATCAAAACCGAACCGATTAATTAGTCCGTTTGAAAATCAAAACCAAAAACATTTATTAATCGATTCAGTTTTTTCGGTTTTTTAAATGATTTTGTTCCTACGGTTTTTAAACGGATTTTTACGGTTTTGTCTTAAATATTTTGAGATTCTAATTATATATATCGTTCATTAAAATAATTTTATAAATTTTTACTACACATGTTTGTAAAAATAAATTCGATATATCGAGTTAAAAAAGAAGAATGACATAAATTATATTAAAAATATATGAACAAATGTTTTTCTAATTAACCAAATAAAAAATATTCGATAAAAAAATAGAAAAAAGTTGATGATGTAAATTATGTGTTCTTCATTAGATGTACTATTTTTTTACAGATGCATACTAAATGATGTGTTTTTCACTCGGTAAATTCCTTTTTTGCATATGCATACATGATAATGTGTTTTTAATTAGGAGTATTATTTGTTTTGCAAAGACGTACTAGATGAGGTAAATGATGTTTTTTTTCACTAGGCACACTACCCTTTTGACATGAGTATTAGATGATGTGTTTTTCAATAGGCGTAATACTTTTTTTCTTTTTTTTTTTCTTTTTTTTTTGCATAGACATATTACATGATGTGTTTTTCATTAAGCATACTACTTACTTTGCATAGGCGTACTAGATTATGTATAAGATGTGTTTTTTACTAGACGTACTAATTTTTTCACAGACGTACTAGATGATATACCTGATGTGTTTTCATTCCGCGTATTATTTTTTTTCATAGACGTAATACCTTTTTTTATAGGCGTATTAGATAATGTATTTATCATTCATGTTATTCTCATGATCATCATTTGATTCTTCTCGTCTCTTCTTTTATCTGGGTTCCGGATTTTTTATATGTTTCTCTTTCGGATTTTATTAAACTCAATGCTGTAATCTCTTCTATGAAGTTGTCATGTCTGATACCAAATTAAGAAATTGACGATCGATTTGATGGTGTGATTAATTGCATTAATTGGTTCATATCTTCCAAACCCCAAACCCTCTTCTCTCCCTCAATTATAATCGCTCACTTATCAAATCCTTTCTCTCGATACTCATTCGAAATAGTTTCAACAACAAACCAGGAAAATCAACCAAGTCAAGCACCAAACAATATCACTGTGAAAGAAAACCACCAAATCCTTAGTTAACCTCTACATTACATCATCGAATGCGTTTGAACAAGATCGTAATTACAAAGATTTCGTGTTACGAGGTTCGAAATCAATTAGAATTTGATGAGTGACATCATGGTTTATGATTTGCTCACTGTGACGACGACGGATGATGACGGGGATGAGAGAGAGTAGAAGGAGAGGGGAAATGAGAGGAGAATAATTTGGAGAGTGACGATATATTTGGGTGAGTGTATACGGATAATATGAGCATTTTTAATAAATTAGGATCTCATGGAAATTAAAATTGATAGATAATACCTGTTTAAAATAAAATCTTCCAAGTGATATTTTACGGAGACTCTCCCTCATAAGTTTGTTTAAATAAAAAAATTTAAATCAAAATATATACTAACAAGTATCTAATCATACAAAATCATCTATTTGAAATGCCATTCATTATAATGTTAAATTTTTAATTATTTTAATATTTTTATAAAAACAAATATCTTCATTATTTTTTATTAAAAAATATAGAAATCAAAACAGAAAAATTCTCAATCAAAACAAAATCACATAATTTAACACATGAACATATAAAATGATCATAAATAACCGACATAATACGTAAATAATAAACTAGTAGAAGAAAGAATCAAAGGAATGCTTCATATAATCATCACTCTATTTACAACAAATAAATCCCAAAAAGAAAGGCCTATGCAGCCAACCAAGTCAAAATGTCACATGTTGGAAGTAAAGCACACAAATGACTATTTTTCTCTACAGTCAACTGTAACACCATATCTAAGATACTCAGTTTTGCTAGCAGAACAAGGCTAGCAGGTTCTAAAAAAGCGCCACTCCTCCATTTCAACTCCGATTGCGTATTAAATATTCTAAGAATGCCACCTTGTGAAATCTCATCCAAAGAAACAACTCCAATGAAAGCCCATAGGATGGCCGATGAGACCAGTTGGGTTTAACCAAAAAACAGTATCTTGATCAAGACAGCGAAGCCCAACTGCAAAATGAATGCCGTGATAACAATGACGCTCAGGTCACTCCCTTCCAAATAAGATTTCAGATTCAGGGAAACAAAGCATGCAGATGCACCACCAGCAATGAGGATGATCAGCCATCGCAGAATCTCAACTGGAATGAGCAATAGGACCTGCACATTTCCGAAGGCAAACTCTGTGAATAAAATCATCAGAAGTGCATCTGAAACACGAACCAGTACACTGAAGAGAATACTAGTCTCTTGGTGATTGACTTGCTCATGAACTATGACTGCTTGTGCAGGTCGCATACCAAGAGTATTTCAAGGGAAAAAAGAAGTACCCTTCAAGAGGTCAACAAAATATGTATTAATCGTACTATGGTTTCAATGGGGACTTCATGTTAATTGCACGATGGTTATTATTTAATGGAAAATTAATAGGGCTCAGAGATCAAATAGCTAGGATCTAGCTAACATACGACAAACCCCAGTACTTGAGAAAAACAAAGCATCAGATTTGAAGAACCAGAAAAACTGAACCAGTTATAAAGTACAAAATAAAGAGCGTGGGGCGAGACAAGAACATTGCATGCTTGAAGGCAGAAAAAGAACTTACGGAAGTTAAGACTAGAATGAAGAGAGAGTATCCCCACAAGCACCAAAAGCGTATAACACTTGCATTTGAACCCAGATACTGAACTAAGAAGTAGAATCCCAGTGGCACAGTAAGTGCATAACCATAAACTAAACATGCTGCCTCGTTTAGATAATTGACATTAAAGCTCCAAGAGGTACTGCTATCGCTGATTTTGTCCATGAAATAAGTAGCACAATTTCCAAGAGCAGCAATGACAAACACAAGTGTAGTAGAAATCCAGATGAGTCCATATCTGCATAATTAGAGAAATTAATAGCAAACACAAGCGTTTATCAACAGTAAAGACATAGGAGAATGCATACCATACCAACAAAAAAAGGGGGAAAAGAAAGAGAAAAATACATAATCCGTGACTCCGGCATGGTCGTGAAAAAAGAATGTTAATGCAAAAGCGAAAAGATTTGCAACTACATAATCCTGTTGTAGGATAAGTTATTCTAAAAAAACTTATGAACAACATATCCATGTAATAAAATAGCTGCATAATCTTGAAAATTATGATTAAGGTAAAGTTTTTGATACACCACTATACTATGAACTTTGCTACAGCTCATATATGTCTACAATTCTGATTTTAAACTGAAACATGTCTGAAAACAAAAATGAGGGTTTTCAAGAACATTGACCGACGCATGATTCAGAACAAATAAATCCCAAAACTGCAATCTCACGGTATCTATCTACTCAAAAGATAGAACGTCTAAATCATATGTCATAGACAAAGCTCTTTTTACGAAGGTCAACATACAGAGTTCTTGAAGTTTCAATAGAGAGCAAAAACTTCAGCCTGGAATCATCCTCTAAAAGCAGCTCTGCCACCTACATGTAGATGTACATGTCTTATGGATCACTCATCAAAGAGTCATGATAAGCCAAGAACCTCTGTTATGGTTAAAATTATTGTCGTCCAGTAGCCAAGGATGAGCAAACAATTAGAAAACTCGGCACCTAGATGCGAAGGCACCCATCTACACTTCAAGGCGTACAACGATTACAAGGAAAAAACTAACATTTAAAATAGGAGTAAATATGTCAAATATTCATAACCAGAAAGAAATTTCACATTTGATTTACCTCAGAAAAACAATTTCTATATATTTGTTGTCTGCGAACAACACTTTCTTCTTAACCTAGAAACTCAAGATTCATTGTGAATTAAGCAAGCGAAGGGAAAAGTTTAGCATGAAGGTGCTGAAAGTAGATTGTGAAATGAAAACTTACAAATCAGGATTCGCATCAATTTTGCTGAAAAAGTCACCCTTAACAGGGTTCAAGGAACTCAGCAATCTATTAAGAACAATATCTGTGTCAACATTGAAGTATTGGATATATGATGAGATGCTAAACACTCCCTGCCAGTTTGTTGACGGTTGTCCACCTCCTGCTGCCAAGAAACAAACATAGGAACAATCATTCGTCACAACAAGCATAACAGGCACTAGATCATGGGGAAAGACATTTATACAACCTAACATCTTTTACAATATCTTCCAGCTAAACCATCCATATGTTTAATACTCCTACACAATAAGGAAAAAATAGCTTCAAACCAGATCAAATATAAGTATGAAACTCTTGGTGTCTGTTTGTAAAAAAATCCTCAAGAGAATAGAAAGTGACAAGCACAAGTCATAGAGAAAGTGAATAGTTTAGAGATACGAATCGGGAATCGAGAAGCCAGTTTAGATATTCGGGAAACGAATCGAATTGAGCATCATAAGATTCACTTCTCTCCGAAATCTAGTTTAAAAATAAAGCTCTTATAAAACATACCTAAAGGTAGCATCTTCTAAGTTCGATAACAATTCATCCCAAACCAATTTATTATCCGCCTACAATGCATCTAAGATCATCTATCCCATTCAAATTTAAGCTATGAAAACCACGATCCCATTCCCTTCACAAGTTAAAATCAGTAGTTGAAACAAAAGAAAAAGAAAAGAAAAGAAAAAAAAAAACAAGAAGCCAAAAATACATGAAACAATTCAAAAACATGCTGCATCCAACTGATAACCCAATTCCTTCGGATGAACATAATGTCAAGACTGCAAGACACACCAGAGAATACAGCCCAAAGCTAAGGACAAACTAGCATATGCAACGGTAGTAGCTCCATGAACTACATCTTAGTAGGTTACATAACTTACATCACAAGATGTGATGTGAAGGCTTCCATATTAATACCACTGAAACCAAGCAAGTAAGCTTGTTTTAAACTTCCAAGTTCACACCAAGTTTCACATGGAGCTTTTAGTGCCACATTCCTAAATGAATATAGTTTTTTTTTGTGTGGCAAATCCAAACATGTTATATCATATGCTTAGTGGCTTCCGTGAAATTATTCTTTGTTTTGATTCTATCGATTCAAAATGAAAAGCTTCCATTCTATCAAAAGCACGTAGCTTTATGTGGTTTCCTCAATATCCAGCCACCTAAACACATATGAAGAACGCAACAACACATACTCAAGGACAAAGGTTGAGTGTTTGTACATCAACTAATAGCACATTCTACAGTGAACAGTTTCCTTGATGGCCACATCACTATAAACTTAACTCCAATCAAGAGAAATATATGCATTTCTCCATCAACTCACCACATCTTCCGCTGATCCAGAAAGATTATTAGGATTAAGAGGAATCAAGAATCTTTAAAACTGTTAACACCAGTCTCCACCTCCCACCAGAGTTTTTTTTTTTTTTTTTTTTTTTTTGGCAAAGTGAACTTTGGATTAAACTTTTGAACCAACAAATTAGTGGCACTTTTCTGTCATATCTTATGGAAAAGGGGTGTGTTGTAGGACACAGACAACCATTATGAGTTGCCTTCTAATCCTCCCAAGTTTAACCTGTAAATCTATTGCTTCTCTTATGAATTCTTGTGATATTATATTGAAAGAATATAGCTTGGCACGGTCAATAATTGGAGAGTGACATATAAATTAAAATACATAATTACATATTCACCTAGCACCGTACAGAATAAAATTTCACAAAGAAATGATCAGTTGTGATTCTCTGTACTCTTTGAACAAGCTAATACATCAGCTTGAACCGAATTGAATGTTCTTTATAGCCATTTGAAGTTTCAACAAACAGGCCAAGTTTTCAGAGCTAAATTCTAACATTTATAGATAAGTGTGGTCTCAACTCTCAAGCTTGCATAATTCATGGGAGATTTGGTACTCACACAAAATCATCAATATCCCAAATATATTTTAAATAATCTCTTATCAGAGATCACTGGATGAAAATATCATTTGTCTACCGCAAGAGCGTACCACTTGTGCTTCCTATATTCTGATATCCATTTCCTCGGTTTCCTCCTGTATTTGGTGGAAAATTTTGCAGATTGGCAGCAGGAGCTACACCAATGAAATCCCAATAGAAAACATTATCATTCACACAGAAGTAACCAGAATTTGCGAAGTTCAAATCAGGAGAAGGGAAAAGGACTAATAACCTCATACCCACATAATCAATAGTATTAGTGTTCCTTTCATCTTCAACCACAACTGCCTGTGAACGGAAAAACCAGTGAGTAACGGCACTTATAAGCTGACCAAGCACTTGAATTTATCCAGCAAAAGAAACTTAAGAAAATCTCCAGAAAAACCAACTCAAATAAATAGCCAAGTTCAAAAAGTCAGTCCAAGTGATCATCTGAGCCTCACATAGACACTGAGCTTATCCCAAACCGCCATAGAGATGTCTCCTTGACTCTCTTCCTCAAATATTTCTTCTGCGATTCTAGTTTTGTCGCACACACTTTCATACCTTCCAGTGTCTCCCTCAAGGTCTCTCTCAATTTCTCATCATCTCATCTTGCAACGTGACTACACATCATATGTAGTAAATGGAACATAACTACCTCCTTTCAAAAAAAAAAAAAAAAAAAAAAAGAGGAACATAACCACCTAGAAAACCCACCTAGTTGTGCCTTATCACTGGCCAAGTCTACAATCGTTTTTCAGAACAGAACATTAATAACTTGATGAATTGCCGCTTAGAACTATAGTTCAAAGAAGTTTTTCGTTAAGTTCTGCACTGGTACAACCACTTGAGCCAAGATCCACTAAGATTCCTTAATTCAAATGCACAATTATCATAACCCTCTGCGAAGTACTTCTCACCAAACTGAATTTACAAACTCTTCCCTTTTGTATCCCAGAAAATGAATTCGCCATTTTCAACAAGACAGATATATTTCTCACTCAAAACTCCTTCATGATTCTCTATTTTCTCGTCAACAAGGACCACAGTAACCTAGGTATTCCCGTCCTGAAGAGGGTCCAGAAATGGCAGCATGAACGCAATCTTACTACAATTTGAACAACACAGAAACTGTTCCCTACAACCGAAAATCGGTCAACAAGATGCCATGAAATAGGCGTAACTACCGATCTCGTTCACAATCATCCACAAACTGACCAGAACACGAAATAGCGTTCAAAAAGAACGGAAAAGCAAAACCATCGATCCACGAAAATTAGGGTTTTCAAGATTCAAATTGCAATTTACAAAAATGAGAGAGATGAGATGATGCATACTGGAACGGAGCCGAGCAAATGACTGGTGGGCAGACTCGTGTATGATTCCGCCATTCGGAGAAACGGAATCGACGAATTCCGATTTGAAGATCTCAGTTTGATAGGTTGATGAAATCCAGAAGAAATTCGGGAACTGGGAGAGATTCCAGCTCTGCAGATCGAAGCCTCTTTCGGGAGTCTATTTCTGCGTCGTAGAAAATTAGAGACGAAAAGGTGAGAGAATGAGATAGGGGAGTTAATTCACGAGTGATTGAGTTCATTTGATCGTTGATTTATTGATTGTTAATGATATAAAATATTTATTTTTTATTTTTATTTTTGAAATTGGTAAAATGAAAGTTGAAAAAAAAAGGTTTTATTTTTTATTTATTTCTTGATTTATTCGAGTATAGTATTCACTTGATAAAACATCATTTTATTTTGTAAAGTGATTTCGGTATTCATTGTTGATTTTCTATTTCTGTTACTGATTTTATTTTTCATATTTTTTAACAACAATACCAAACAACCCCTTAGATATCCTATGAAAGTATTAAAAAACAGTTTTTATTTTATGAATATATATAACATGATCAAGAGTACGTATGTTTCGTTTTTTTTCACATCATTGATAAGTTCAGCCGAGATGTGAACTATTTTGTCATTGGTTCAGAGTTGCGAGATTGATAGATTATTTAACGCTTCAATATTCTGATGGTTATTGGCTTGTCGTGATGTGCTCAGATGTTCAAGCTTGATTTAATGTTTCAACTTTGTTTGACACTTTGACCATTATTATCACTATTGTACTGGCGCTCACTGGTATTCTGTTTTCTCTTGTTCTGCTGAATATGTTTTTCAGGTGCACAAGATATGGATTGGGAATCAGAGTACGCAGCAAAAGCTCGATAGGATATGGAAAGGGTAATGATGAATGGTTATATGTATTCCGGATGACCTTGTCGATTGATGTATTTTTATGGATTTTTGGGCACATTTCCGCTGCCGTTTAATTTGTAATTTTGGGATTTGATTAGTAATGTTTGATGAGTGGTTAATTATTGTATTTAGGACCTATGTAGATTCGGGGCGTTACAGTTTGTATCAGAGCAACGGTCAGTCGGGTGGTGTTAGGAATCGAGGTTTATATCATTTGGGAATATGCATTTTACTTAAGGGTGATTATGTTAAGGTTTGTACATTTTCCATCCTTCATATGGGTCACATGACAAGAATTTACATTCATGGGTTTGAGACCAAGAGTTACTTGTGGATCATTGGTGAAACTTGAAGATCATTTAGTTATTGTGGCGCAATGGTAGTTTAAAGAAGGGAGCATATGATGCTTCCATATATGTATTGACAAAATGATGCAATTAATTTCATAGTCTGAAGCTGTTGTACGGATTATAAGAAGGGGTCAGCATCAAAGGACGCATCTCTTCTTGTTTCCTCAGATAAGGTGCATGTAATTGTATTTGGGAATTGATTAGCAAAACGTTGGAGTGTGTTGAAGTATCAGATCGTGTTAAATAATTTGCTATTACTTGGGACATGTCATACTTGAGGGTTCCTAGGTCTGCAATATATGGCTGAAATGATGAGACAAGTGCAGTCTTGTGAAAGCTACTTCGGTTAGATTGAAACATGGAAGAATATTGCTGCACATAATGTATGATTTGGAACTTGTATCTTGAAGTTCTGTTTGATGTTAAGTACTAACTTTGGTTCTAAGTTCAATAAGGCTCTGATATTCTTCAAGCCGTGGAATTTGCTTCTGCATGTTTTGAGCTTTGTATACCATGCGGATATGAAGGTGGACTCTAACCGACTACTTCGGGTCCATGGTTTTAGGTGGATTCGCATACGTTATCCTTGGAAGAAGCAGGCACCAATGAAACCACTCCTCCAAGAACTACAATAACAAACAACCTATTTCTTCGCCCTAGATTATTTTGCTACTCAATATGAGCCTCAATCGCGAAGATTAACAGAGCCAGAAATAGAACACAGTCCATCCAGAATTCCTCCTTCAGAAACTCTTTCTTCTGATGCGATGCTAACCGAGGATAATTTAATCCAATCTAAATCTTCTCACAACCAGATTTCACAATGACTTTACTGAGGAAACTCAAGATATACGACATACGCTCTGCGAGAAGTCGAGAAGAAACACAAACAAACCCATAGCAAGATCATTTAACTTGTTCTTGCAAGCCTACTCTCCGACAGGGCTACTCAGAAACTTGATCACTCAGAAGACAATAGAGATCAGAATGGATACCATCCACAAAAAGCAGTCTATGGATCTCGACACAATAAAGGGCATGTAAGCTGTGTTCGGGGGGAGTTCTTGTCTATCGATGGCCTGTATGGTAGAATCAGTCAAGAGACTCAAGCCTCTAATTGACTGGCAGGAGGAAGACATAACGCATCTGAATCATAAACTGGACAACATTCTTGACACAGTCAATGAGCACAAGAATGATATCTTAACCAGGCTGGACACTCTTCAATCTGCTCTTGAAGCTCTCAAGAAGACCATAAAAACATTCTCTTCAATTGGTGATCACAAAAAGGGGGGAGAAAGACACAGAGTTGGATACATCAAGGCAACTCTTTACACATCATGCAGAAGAGCTTGACAGAATCTATGAAGAAGCAAGAATCTACACACCAGAAGAGATCTGCAATGGAGGAGGTCAAGCTAACACCAGCAGAAAGAGCTAATCTGAAGGCAGAACCAGAAAAGGAAGGAATGATTAGAAGAGAAGGATATCATGCTCAGTTCTATAAAGCCTCTATTGGACAAAGGCATAGAGTTATGAGTCAAATTAGAGTGCCAGAAAGTGCACAACATAGTAGCGGGGCATCAAATCAGAGGAGTGGTCAACAAAACAAACAACACAGAATGAATGACAAGAAAAGAAGGAGAACCAGCAGCTCATATACCTCAAGATTTCAGTTCAAAAGAAGGAGCATATCAAGGTCACCACCCAGGGATACAAAGACATATAAACATGGAGGATATGAGTACAACTGATGGGGAAAGTAAAAAGGAAATATCAGGGTAGTCAGTTCACAACCACAACAAACTCTTTTCAACTTATTAGCCAAGAATCTGTGCAAGTTAGTAGAGTGTTTTGTTATCATCAATTTAGGGATAGATTGTTGAATCAAGTCCTAAGAAATTGAGGATAAGCAAAACAGCTCTTAAAGAATCACCAAGACAACAAGGTTCTAACTTTGAGGACAGAAGGGTAAAAGCTAGAAAATCAGCAGAGTGCAGATGTTGGACAGTAGCGGAGTACAGGTTCACTGGACAGGCACATCAGGACAGAAAAGTTGGCCAAGGCAGCAAAGTGGAGTTCAGATTACACAAATATGATAAACACATGTGAATAACACAGTTTGTTCTAAGAGTTAAAACTAAACAGCAAAGCACAGTATAGGAAAAAATATACTGCCTCATAGTGATAGTTATTCACAGGTTGTATTTTTCTCAGGTCATTTTCGAGAGCGTTGGAAGTTGGCTTCAAACTCTTCCTTGTAGAAATCGATGGTAGAGATTATTTTCAAGTACAAAAGAGACAACGACTAGTTGAAGAGCCTTGTCTATAAAAGAAAGATGGCAGCAAAGTTTGGTGAGAGTTCTGATTCTGAATATCATATAAGTGCTAATTATGCTGTGTTGAAAGAAATCGATCTAGCTGAACAAGTGCTGCATCGAGGAGTTCTTAGAAGCTCATAAACGCTTGAAGAAGGTGTCCAAACCAGAGGCTAACTTATTTGGTGTAGAAATCAAGAGAGCTCTAGGGAATCACTTCAAGAAAGATGTTTAGTACAAGACTGCACCCCTTGTATACTCTGTTAGATGATTAAGGGTCAACCAAAAACCCAAAACATAGTGAAATGCCTCTTACTTGATCACACTGATCTTAATAGAAGAGTGAACGTATGTTTTAAAACTTCATTTGAACTCTACTATCAGAACCATTATGAATCCTGTGTGTCTTTAAATTTCTGACATTCTTGATGTTTTCTTCTGCTCATAACTTTGCAAACATAAGTTAAGGGACCAAAAATACTTTCGCACAGGGAGATTAGATAATCATTATTTTTTAGTAAGCTCGTAATTCTACTAAGTCAGCATAGTAACTCAATCGCCTGCAACAGAGTTAAGGAGTTGAATTGTTAAACACAAAATTGTTGAAATTAGCCTATTCAACTCCCCCTCCCCCCCACCCCCTCCCTTCTAGGCTTATTTCCACTCTCTAGGACCAACAAGTACTTTGACTGATTCAGAAAGATTTATTTTGTACTCTGCTATACTTGTAATCATAGAAAGTACTTAAGTTTACCCATAAGACTCATCTGGATTTTTAACTTCATAAGATCTACAAACGCATCTATTTTTTTGTTAGTAGAACAAAAAATAAAGTCGTCCATACAAATATGTACCAACAGAATGTTCTTACAACACCTTCAAGAACAGGGTAGGTTGTATCTAATTTTCTAATAGAAAAAATATTCTCAAGCAGATATATGGATAGAGTATCATCCCATGCTCTTGGTGTTTGTTTTAGTCCATAAAGTACTTTATCTAATCTATACACATAATCAGGAAATTTATGATCCTCAAATCCTATGGGTTGTTCAACATACACTTCTTCTTGTAGTTCACCATTTAAAAAAGATAGTTTTTTTACATCCACTTGATCTACTAAGAATCCTTGGTAAGCTCCATAAGTTAGAAACATTCTGATTGCTTCTAATCTTTCCACTGGGACAAAGGTTTCATCATAGTCTATTCCTTTTTCTTGTGAATAGCCTTTAGCTAATAACCTAACTTTATTTCTTATGATACTATATCATTTTCATTAGTTTTATTTCTAAACACCCATTTCACACCAGAACGTGATAATCCTTTGGTTTAGGAACAAGTCTTCATACCTCATTTCTTTTGAACTTATCTAATTCTCTCAGTATTGTCTGAATCCAGTAAGGGCATCTTAGTGTCTCCTCGGGCTTCTTAGGCTCTATTTCTGAGAAAAAAAAAAAAAAAAGGATGCTGATAGGCATTCCAGAGCTGTTCCTCTTCTGGTCTTTACTGGTTCATCCATATTTTCAATGATTTTTTGTGGTGAGTGATCATTAGTCCAATGATCTTTCCTCTTTCCAGCATCAGCAAGGTTCAGATCTTACAGTTGTACTATGACATAAGCAGAGTCCTATACTATTTGTTGCTTTGTTTGTTCTTGCTTTGCTGCATTTCCTTCTTTTAAACCATTTCTATTCTAGTTTGAGGATTCTATTTTCTCTATCACTATGACAATATACAATTTGTACATCAAAGATGGTAGCATCCCTAGGTACAACATAATTTTCATCAAAAGTGACATGCGCAATCTCTTTTGGTGTATTAAATCTCTTGTTTAGAACTCTAAATGCCTTATTTTCAGTAGAATATCCTAGAAATATACCTTCTTTAGTCTTTTCTTCAAACTTAGCTAGGTGCCTTTTATCATTATTATGGATAAAGCATTTGCATCCAAATGCATGAAAGTAACCTATGTTAGGCACCCTACCCTTCCATAATTCATAGAGAGTCTTTTTTTTTCAGTTTATATATGATATATTTTTTTGGACATAACATGCAGTGTTTACAGCCTCAACCTAGTACTGTAAGGCTAGGTTTGCATATGATAGAATAGATCTTGCAGCCTCAATTAGGGTTCTATTATTTCTCTTAGCCGCTCCATTTTACTGTGGTGTCTTACGTACAGAGAGTTATGTGTTATTCCATGATCATCATAATATTGATCATCATCATATTGATCAAATTCTATTTTGTGGTCATTATTGATAGCAACAACTTCTATTTCTTTTTTACTCTGCACTTGTCTAAGAAACTTTGTGAGGATACCATAAGTACTCTCTTGATATATAGAAAGAACACCCAAGTATATCTCGTGAAATCATCAATGATTACAAGTATATAATTTTTCTATCCAATATTTGATGGACATAGGTCCAAAAAAGTCCAAGTGTAACAATTCTAATGGCCTTGGTTTTGGCTACCCCTATACCTTTTTGGGTTGGTCTTAGATTCTTTACCATACTGACATGGTTCACATAGCCTATCCTTGAAAATTTTGATCTTGTGTAACCCTTTGACCTATTTCCTAGAGTACAAATCATGCAATGTCTCAAAGTAGTGGTGCACTAGTCTTATGTGCAATAATGAATTCACATCATAAGGATCATTTGTATAAAAATATGTTACTTCCTTTGATGCTAAATTGGTGAAATCAACTACATATACATGTCCTTTTCTCTGTCGAACTAGCTTGACTATATTATTGTCCTTGTCCTTCACCTTACATATATCTTTGGTGAAGGAAACACAGAATTCTGTGTCACATAGTTGACTTATGAACAAAAGATTATATTCAAACCCTTTAACATGGGCTACATGCCTAAAGATTAAAGAGTCGGTACCTGCAGTTTCATAACCTTTAGTCTTTCCTTCTTTGTTGTCTCCAAAAATGACAAGGGGACCATCTATCTATTTAAAATCTGCCTTGAGTATCCACTATCCAGGTACCTAATTTGTTCCTGATGCTTCTATAAGATAAATCATTCTGCACATTGGTCCCTTTTATGGGTTGTTGGGTCAGGTTTTCTTTGGAAGACAAACCTAAGTATATTTCTTGGGTTTGCTCTAGCAATTATATGACATGTAAGCTAAGCTCCCACATCTATAATGCTATACTCTTACAGTGGTGTGGTATGCTATCCAGCATGGATTTCATGGAGTAAATCCTGGATAATCCTTGTAAAAGGATGGCATCAAGTAGTTCCTTCTCTTGGTAGCAGAGCATTTGCTATGTTGTCTTCTATTATTATCCTTCTGTGAGTAATAAGTCTCATTAGAATAAGGGGATTGGCCATACTATCTTTTGTCAGTAGGGTCTGATTTAACAGTCTTCTTCCCTTTTTACGATTTAGATTGATTCTTGTTAGAGGATTCACCTTGTTCACCCCTTAAGGGCTTGTTACTCTCATCAGAAGAGATGTAAGCAAGTCTAGTTCTTCCTTTCCTCACATGAGTGAAATGGATTCTTTTCAAATCTTATGTTTTTTCATTCGATGTGTCTATCTTTGATAGAAGGGTTTCCTTCTGCTTTCAAGGATTTCGACTTCATCCTTGAGAAATTGATTCTCTTGCACTAAAGAAGAACTTTTGTCTAGAGTACTAGCAAAGTTCTCATAAGAGTCTTTTAGTTCAAAGATCTTTTTTGCACAATTCTTGTGCTTCTCCTTTGTTGTTTCACACTCTTCTGAAATGATTTGAAACATTCCTTTCATATGAATGTAGCCGATAGAGATCTCTACAAGTGCCTCTCTAAGGTCTTATATTGTGAGATCAGGGTAGTGTAAATCAAATACCATATCTATCATTTATCTAGCTTCCTTTGTATTGAATCAGATCCCAAGAAACTGATGATAAACAAAACAATCTCATCAAGACAGCAAGGTCATGACTCAAGGACAGAAGGATATAGGACAATTAGACAGCAGGGTGCAGATGATCAACGTCAGTAAGGTGCAGTCATGATGAGTCCTATCTCCGAGAGTCAAATAACACAGCAAGATGAAGGCAAGACTCCATAGATCAACAGAGCTGGTGAATAAAGCTGAGTGTTCTATTAAAGGAAACTGAAACATCAGAGCTCAGTACAGGACAAAGGCAGATACATCACAGTGACAGTTTTCACAGGCTGTTTTTAGGCTGTCGTTTTCAGGAGCGTTGGGAATTGGCATCGGACTCTTTCCAATCAATCAACGACTGATATTATGTGAAAGGACAAAAGAGACAATGCCTAGTATAAAGAGGTTATAAATAAATAGATGAAGTGCACAACTTCACGAAGGGAACACAAAGTCTAAAGGCTAACCGATAGGTATAAATCAGGAGAGATTTAGTAAGATGCCTAAGAGAGGTGTTCTGTAGAAGACTGCACCGCTTCTGTGTACTATGTAAGCTGGTTAAGGGTCAACCAAAAACCCAACACATAGTGGAATACATCTTAGTTGATCACATTGATCTCTAAGGGAAGAGTGAACATATGCTTTAAAGTTTCATTTGAACTCTATCGTCAGAACCACTATAAACCTGATGTCTTTACTTTTTTTGCATATTTATTGTTCTTATAACCTAGTCAAATCTAACTGAAATTGAAAATGATCGTTATAAGAATCAGGTGAAGAAGCAACCATTATACCCTGAAACTCAAAATCCAGCAGACAACAAAGCTTAGCTGAACAATCAGTAGAGTTACTTTTTGATTCTACTGATACATCGACTTATTCAAAATAAATCTATTCAACCCCCATTCTAGGTTTAGTTTCTCCTTTTAGGATTAGCAATTGGTATCAGAGGCTGTCTCTTTATGCTTTACAGCTTTGAAGAGAAAAAGATCACTCTTTTGCTTGATTACTTCTGCCAAACTAGTTACTAACTAGTTTGTGAGAATGTCTCATCTTGGCACACATGTCAGTCCTTCCTTATGTACTACTCTTAAATTGAGTCACTGGAAAAAGAGGATAAGGATGCATATGGATGCTATTGATAGAAGAATCTTCAGAACGATTATCCAGGGACCCTTCATTCCTATGGCAGCAGACCCAAGTGATGACAGAAAATTTGTACCAAAGGATAAGAAAGAATACACCAAAAAAGACTGGGAACTTGTCTCCTTCGACAACAAGGCAATGAACATACTCTATCAATCTCTTGAGCCAAAACTGTTTGAGATAGTTATACACTGCAAGACAGCACAAGAAGTGTGGAACGCTTTGATTATCAAGATGGAGGGAACGTCTAAAATTAAAGAAAATAGGTTGAATATGCTAATTCAACAATATGAAAGAATCCAGATGAGAGAAGGTGAAAATCTCAAAGACTTCTATGAGCACTTCAATGTACTGATCAACGAACTCAATGACCTGGATCATCCCATTGAACAGAAGACTCGGAATTTGAAATTCACGAGGTGTCTTACATTTGAATGGGACCCTAAGATGACAGCCATGAGAGAGTCAAGAAAGCTGAACACTACCATTTTACCAACACTTTTCTGAGTCCTGTACACCTACTAGCTGAAAATCCTTCAAAGAAACGAAGAAGCAATTGAAAATAAAAAAAATCTTGCGCTGAAAACTGCAGAACCTAGAAAGAAGGAAATTACTGTAGAATCCAGCACCACTGAAACAGAAGAGGAGCACTCAACGAGGATGTAGCTCTGCTGGCTAGAAAATTCAAAAGATTCCTGCGCAACAAGAAAAGAAGAACTTTTGTAAAAGAAAAAACAGTCAAAAGTCAAAGGAAAGGAGCAAGACTCAACTTGCTTCAATTACGGAAAACCAAGATACTTTGCTACAGATTGCAGAAAACCTCCAAAAGATAAATACAGAAAAATAAAGAGACCTGACTAGAGGGACCATAAAAAGCAGCAGAAAGCGCTAGCAGCCAAAACATGGAGCGACTCAGAAGAGGAAACAGAAACAATTATGAAGGCATAACTATGTCTAATGGCAAGGAGTGAAGATGCAAGGGATGCAAGGGAGGCAAGGGAGATTATTAACATGGTATTTGATTTTCACAACCCTGAACTGTCCACAGATGATCTTAGAGAGGCTATTGTAAAGATCTCTGCTGATTATTTTCATCTGAAAGAAATGTTCAGAATCTTTTCAAAAGAATATGAGGCAGCAAAATCAAAACAGTAATTGTGCTGACAAGATCTCTGAACTAGAAGAGACTGCTGCAAACTTTGCCAGTTTTCTAGACAAAAACACATTTTAGACCAAGAGAACCAAGCTCTTAAGGACAAAGTGAACACCTTGGAAAAGGAAAAAGCTTCACTTCAATCCAAGATACACACTTGTAATGGGAAGTCCAAGGATCTAAAACGGATTCATTTTGCAGTAGCAAAAAAGGGGAGAGCTGGACTTGGATACAGCTCATCTGATGAGAGTGAAAAGCTCTCGAGAAAAATAAAAGGAGAAAGCTAAAAAAGGAACAAACCTCTACCTGGTAAGGACAAACCAACTGTCAGTAGACAACATAACACAACTTTCAATTCTGCCAATGTCTATCTCTCACAGCAGAGAACAGGCATGAGACAACAGAGTTCACACTCTACTGTTAGAAGAAGAGAATTTTGGAGACCAACATACTGTAGAGACTACCCAGGCATTCCACCATGGAATCCATACTGGATGTCTTATCACACCACCAATAGAGTACAATGCTACAAGTGTGGAAAACGGGGTCATATGTCCTATGATTGCTAGAACAAACCCAAGAAGACCACTTGGGTTTGGGTTCCAAAGAAAGCCTGACCTAATGACCCATAAAGGGGACCAATGTGCAAAATGATATATTCATGTAGGAGCATCAGGAGCAAATCTGGTACCTGGAGAGTGGATGCTCAAGGCATATGACAGCAAACAAAACTCTGCTAACAGAATATGAAAAGATGGAAGGTCTCCCTGTTATATTTGAAGACAGGAGAGTAGGAAAGACCAAAGGTTATGGAACTTTAGGTACCGATTCTTTAGTCTTTGGGCACGTTGCTTATGTCAAGGGGCTTAAACATAATCTTTTGTTCATAAGTCAATTATGTGATAATGGATTTTTTGTATCCCTCACCAAGGACATATGTGAGGCGAAGGAGACAGACAATGATGAGATTAAGTTGGTAGGAAAAAAAAGAGACGATGTGTATGTTGTTGGCTTATCCAGTTGTACCTCAAAGGAAATCACATGTTTTTACACAAATGATCTAATTGAGGTCAACTGGATATGGCACAGATAGAGATGGGCAGTGGTCGGTTGGAGCGTGGGACCGGACCAAATAGGACCGGATGGTCTGTGGACCGGTGATGATGTGGCAGTCCGAGCCGGGACCGGACCGATCGTATGGGTCCGAGCCGAGCCGATGACCCTAGGGACCATGGACCGGACTGGACCGGCTCGTTAAAGGACCAAAACCGGATTGGTACCGAAATCGGACCAAAACCGAACCGAGATCGGACCGAGTCCTGGACCAGACATCCTCCCAACCCACTCCCACTCCTTTCACCAGCCCAGCCCACTCCCCACTCCTTTCCCTAGCCCAACGCACTCCCCACTCCATTCCCCAACTGGGTTAGACCACTCCCCATTCCTTTCCGCAGCCCAGCCTACTCCCCACATCCTCCCCAAGAATTCCAACGGCTAGTTTGATAAAAATCTCATTAAAAATCCCAACTGTTAGTGTTTTAAAAATTTCATAAAAAATTCCAACGGCTAGTTTGTTACTTTAAAAATAAAAATAAAAAATCTTCCAACGGCTATATTAAAAAAAGGTCAAAAATTCATTCTATAAATACCTCTTCAATTCATTACAATTTCTCACAATCTCAACTCAACTATCATCATCTCATTCTCATTTTTCATTTCTAATCTTTCATATTATCCCATATTTTACTTACATCTAAAAGTTTTTATACATGGCTTCCGCTTCCAATTCCAATTCAGGATCGAGGAAGCAACCGAGAAGGTCGGAGGAAGGTTCGTCGCATATCTCCGAGGACTTTTCCGAGTTCAATCCCGAACTTGATATTGAGTTCAAGAATGATATAGTCGATATGTCTTCCGATGTGACTTGACCGGCAACGTCGGAAGTACGTGGCGGAAGGTAAAAGAACTCTGACGTGTGGAAGCACGTAGAACTTCGAGATATGACGGATGGCAAGAAGCGAGTATTTTGTAAGCTATGTTTAGGTAAACATGAGGGTTTTGCTTATTCTGGAAGCACTACCACATTTTGGAGACATGTTTTGAAGTGTGTATTGAAACAAAGGTCTAAAGAAACCGGTCAAACACAACTCCAATTTACTGATGCCGGTCCAACCACCTTTAGATATACCGATGAACAACATCGACGTAAACTAGTAGAATATATTATTTGCACCGAATATACTTTTATGAAGGTTGAGCATGATAAATTTAGGAAATATGTTCGACAATCTCTTCATCCGTAAGTGCATTGCTCACATTATTAATTTGATTGTCCAAAACGGTTTGAAAGATCGTAATAATATTATTTCTAAAGTTAGAGAACTATTGTTTTCCTCAAACATAGTGGTCCAAATTTGTAAAGATTGAAACATGCCTTACAAATTTATGATTTTAAATGGACAACATAGTTGGAATTATACTTATGAAATGTGTAAAGTTGTATTACAATATAAAATACCTTGTTCACATTTTATAAGAAAATTTTTTGAACAAAATGAGATTTTTTCAAATGACTAAGAAGTGCTAGTCGAATTATTTGAAAATTTTAACGAATTTATAAAATTATTTTCGGGAAGTTGTTATGTAACTTCAAACTTGCTGATCACTAAATTATATGAGATTTCTCAAAATTTTGAATCTTTTAAAATAATAAAGTTTACCGACTCTTGTTTATTGATGGAAGTTAAATTTGTAAAGTATTTTGGAAAAATTTCACTTTTGCATTGTTTTTTCACAATAATGGATCCTCGAATAAAACTCAACAGACTTTTATATCTCATTAAAAATCCTAAAGATAATTTATGTCTTGAAAATGATCTTGTACAATATGACCGTGATTATATTACTTCTTCTTTAAATCTTTTATTTTCTGAATATGTTTTGAAATAAGGTACATCCAACGTCCAACGATCGGTGCTACAGGTAAGTAGAGGTAAGGAAAAAAGTGTTTTTTCTGATATTACGAGTGGAATATACGGTGACTTTGATAACATGTCCACAACTATTAATAATGAACTTACACAATATTTAGGAACGAATTTATTAATAATGTATACCACCAACGAAGAAATAGAAAATTTAGATCTTTTAAATTGGTGGAAAACTCAATCGCTTTATTATCCCGTTCTTTCTATTATGGCACGTGAACTACTAACCTCTCCAGTCTCTACAGTAGCTTCGAAGTCTGTTTTTTCTGCAGGTGAACGTGTTTTAGATGACAAAAGGAGTAGATTGTCTCTGACAAGTTTGGAGATGTATGTTGTGCTGAAGGATTGGATCATGCAAAAATGATCGAGTCAACAACTTAATGGATCCAACGTCCAGAAGCAGTGGAGAAGAAGAATGAGTTGAAGAACTCCTTAGCCGTATTAGTTTAGGATATGAATTACACAAAAATTGTAATAAAAATTGTATTTGTATTTGTAAAATTATAAACTCTTGACCCGTCAGAGTATAAACTGTGAACGGCTCTAAAAACAATAAATTTTATTTTTAATATTTATTGATTTTATTTTTATGTGTGTAAAAAGAGAAGCAAAAAAATAAAAATAAAAAAATTGACGGTTCGGATCGAGATCGGACCGGGACCGGCTCGGGACCAACGGTTCGGATCGGTCCGTCTGCCTCAAACATAAGGACCGAACTCAGGCCGTTAAGGTAATGGTTCGATTCGGGATCAGACCAGATTCCAAGCGATCCTTGGGGGACCGGTCCATTGTCCGGCTCGGACCGGACCACTGCCCATCTCTAGGCACAAAAGACTAACTCATTTAAACTTTGAAACAATGGATGATCTATGCTCTAGGAATCTTGTCAAAGGCTTACCTAAGATCAATTTTTTCAAGGATGGGCTATGTAGATCATGTCAGCGGGGTAAACAAACTAAGGTAAGTTTCAAAAGCATAAGAGCTGCCAAGACCTCTAGACATTTAGAACTCTTGCACATGGACCTTTTGGACCTATGTCGACTGAGAGCATAGGTAGAAAGAGATACACGCTAGTTGTCATTGATGACTACACTAGGTACACTTGGGTGTTCTTTCTATACAATAAGAAGGATACCTATGGAATCCTCACCAAGTATCTCAGACAGGTCCAATATGAGAAGGGTCAAGAAGTTGTGGAAATCTGAAGTGACCATGGGACAGAATTCGATCAGTATGATATGGATCATTACTGTGATGATCATGGTATAGCACATAACTTCTCTACGCCTAGAACCCCATAGCAGAATGGAGTTGATGAGAGAAAGAACAGAACACCGATAAAAAAACAGCTAGAACCATGCTATCAGATGCAAATCTAGCTCTACAGTATTGAACAGAAGCAGTAAATACAGCATGCTATGCACAAAATTGATTGCCTAAAATTCCGTAACAATCAAAATCAATGACTGAAATTGTGCAACGACTAGTTATTAAATGGCAACTGTAACTTTTTCAAAGGGTATAAATATGAAAAATTTTTCAATCAAAAAAACTTTTACACTCTCTCACTCTAAACATTCTAACTCTCTCTCTCTCTCTCTCCCGTTCTACTGCAAACCCTAGTTTGTGATTTCTCACAATTCACCTTCACGAACTTGAAAATCCTTTCAATTTCACTGAAAATGGCCAACACCCGATTAACACTCCTCTTAAGAGTGACAAATCTCAAGAGTAACGAAGCCTAACAAGAAAGGTTGAGTTGTAGACAGGAGTGGTTCTTGATTTCGAGACTCTGAAGAATGAATCTGATGAAGTAAAGGAGATATCCGATCTGATTCAAGACGTAGGTTTGAAGTATTTTTGTGAGAAAACCAGCAGGATATATGAAGATGAAGTACTTGACTTCAACAAGAAGTCCAAAGTTACTGAGGACATTCAAGGGATCACATACACATCCAACAAAAAAATGAAGATAAACATCACTCCAAAAGACTTCGAGTAGCTTTTTAGGGTTTCAAATGAAGCACCCAGACACATCCCACCCTCTATGGTGAGTGATGGGAGGCACGCAATGCTCAGTGAAGAAAGACAGAAGGAAGGGATACGAACCATGAAAAATAACTGTCCTAGGAACACAAGCTGCTTGCGGACGTGGTGAAGAAGGTGATCATGTCAAGAGAGTTCTCAAAGGATCAGATCACCTCTAACCAGCATGAAATTATATGTGCTATACTCACCAAGCACAAACTTAACTGGGCCAAGCTGCTAGTGTATCAATTGGCCAAAACAATAAAGGCTGGACAACCTCTATTTCGAAGAGTCATCAGCATCATTCTCAAGGAGAAACTCAAACTCTCTGACAAGGGAGGAAGGCCATGGACAGTGTCTAAGAAAATTGATGTCAAGAGGATTGGGAAGCAACCAATAGGCTTCTCAAAGAAACCTACAGCAGTACAGTCTAAGGAAAAAGCTGTAGACCAGCCTACCAAGAAGGAGCCTGAAAAGGCTAAAGGGAAGCTGATCAAAAAGGCATCAGAAACCAAACCAAAGCAGGCAAGAGTTACCAGGAAAAAACTTGTCATGCAGACCTCAGAAGAGGAAACAATATCCAAGCTCCTTGCTGCACAGCCTGTAGAAATGGAGGCAGAAGCATAGTCTACACCAACAAAGTGCAGACTGAGACCTGTTCTCAAGAACTAATAATTATAGCAACAATTGAGGCATCATCCTCAAAGACCTTACCACCAACAAACTGCAACACGTTGAATTTGTGCATACTCCTAAGGTAGAAGCAGAACTAAAAAGGCTGATTGACAAGAATGTCAGAGCAACCACCTGCGAGATTTATGATTATCTGTCAAGACCAACAGTTGGCAGAGCACCATTATCAGGAGATGATGATGATTGTGATGATGAATTCCCATAGCTAGAAGACCATGATGATGATGACATTATTGATGAGGTCACTAAAGAAGGGATCATGGAACAGTCAACAGCAGAACCATCTGCTGCAAAAGAGCCGACAGCAGAGTCACCTGCAGCCGAGTCTCCAGTAGTAGAGCCCATACCATCAGAATCAACAGTACAGGAGAAAACAATAGCAGGAAAAGCAGAGGACAACGAGGTGTCAATAGAGGTAGTCACAACAACAGAACCAACAACAGAGGAATTATCAACAAACGAGGGATTCCCAGTAGCATCACCAATCAAGGATGCAGCACAGACTATCACAGGAGGAACTACTACAGAGTATGAGCAGATCACTAAGCAAGTAGAGTTTACTCAAGTTACAACACTTGATCTTACTCCCACACAGGCAGAGGAAGTGATTATCGTGGAGGATGAATCAATGCAAATAACCTCATTTCCAAGAGAGAAACACACTGCAGCAGAAAGCACCTTGAAAGGTATTACTCTTGAGGAAATCAACAAACATTTGATGAGTGACACTCCCTCTGGTCAAGAACACATGCAAGATCAAGATGTATCCCCACTAAACCTAGTGTTTTCACCTCTATCCTTGTTTGGATTAGTACAGACTAAGGTAGATCCACCATCAGTAGGATTCCCTCAATGCCTACTATACAGTGATACACCTGGCATTCAGATGACACCCCATACTACAGCTAGAAGTCTAAGGCAAGCCCTTACAGACGTCAGATTGACACCAATCTATGAAAGGCCATCCTCTACTGTAAGAACAATGGCCAGAACTAAACTTCCTCCACATCAACAGTCATCAACAGCCCTTTTTAGTTCAGCTTCTACCTTAGGAGTATGCACAAATTCAACGTGTTGCAGTTGTGCTTGTTTGTGTCTCCTGGTCTTGAGGGTTGAGTCCTTGATTTCCAGAGCTTCACTGTACAATATGTAGGGTTCATTGGGCCTCTTTTTCTTGTTGGCCTCCATTCTTTGAATTAGAATCAACTGGTCGATTTCTGCCTCTGTCATGCCATCAATTAGTCCAATTTTTATCCTTCAGCCGTCTGCATTTATCCTATACCTCGTGGTTGGTTCTGATGGAATAAGCTTTGGCCTTGCAGTCTTGGACTTCATCTTGATTGGAAGTTTATGCCCCTTGATGAACTGTTGGATCATTGCTTCCTTCTGAGGCTTATCCAACATTTCATCTGTTTTGGCTCTATGTTCCAGAACCTTTTCTTGTATGGCTTGAACTGTCTGTAGCGTTTTATGATCTCTTCCTTTTCTAGAGATTGTGTGATTGTGGTTGTTGTTGTGGCCCATGCTTCTGATGCAGTTGAGGGCTGGTCACCTTCAACCACAGCCAATTCAATTCCTATAGTAGGGACATGAATGATTGCTGTTGTGAATGCCTCAATTGCAGTAGTTCTTATTGTAATTAACTTGCAGTCTAGGTGCTCTGTGGTTGCTCAGTCTGCATCCTTCTGAGCTTGGCTTCAATGGCTTCAATCTCCTTTCTTGTATAGCCTTGTGCACCTAGCTCTTGCCGGAGATGTGCTTGTGGTCCTTCTCTGACTTTCTGATAGCTTTTCTGAGCTTCCAGAATTAGATTCTAAAGGTTTTCATCAGCACTAGCCTTTAGATCCTTTAATGCTATGTTTGCGTCACGAAGTGTTGCAATCTCTGGTGATTTTGATGGTAAGGTCTTTGAGGATGATGCCTGAATTGTTGCTATAATTATTAGTTCTTGAGAACTGGTCTCAGTCTGCTCTTCTATTAGTGCAGACTGTGCTTGTGCCTCCATTTCTATAGGCCGTGCAGCAAGGAGCTCGTATAATGTTTCCACTTCTGAGGTCTGCATGACAAGTTTTCTCCTGAAAACTCTTGCCTGCTTTAGTTTGTTTTCTGGTGCCTTTTTGATCGGCTTCCCTTTAGCCTTTTCAGGCTCCTTCTTGGTAGGCTGGTTTGCAGCTTTTTCCTTAGTCTGCACTGCTGCAAGTTTCTTTGAGAAGCCTATTGGCTGCTTCCCAATCTTCTTGGCATCAATTTGCTTAGCCACTGTCCATGGCCAAACTGTCCATGGCCTAGGCTGGTCAGAGAATTTGAGTTTCTGCTTGAGAATGATGCTAATGACTCTTCCAAATAGAGGCTGTCTGGCCTCTACTGTTTTGGCCAATTGATACATTAGCAGTTTGGCCCAGTTAAGTTTGTGTTTGGTGAGTATAGCACACATAATTTCATGCTGGTCAGAGGTGAACTGATCCTTTGAGAACTCTGTTGACATGTTCACCTTCTTCACTACGTTTGCAAGTAGCTTGTGTTCCTTGGAAAGATATTTTTCATGGTTCGTATTCCTTCATTCTGTCTTTCTTCACTTAGCATTGCGTGCCTCCCATCAGTCACCATAGAGGGTGGGATGTCTCTGGGTCCTTCAATTGAAACCCTAAAAAGCTGCTCGAAGTCTTTTGGAGTGATGTTTATCTTCATTTTCTTGGTGGATGTGCATGTGATCCCTTGAATGTCCTCAACAACTTTGGACTTCTCGATGAAGTCAAGTACTTCGTCTTCATATATCCTGCTGATTTTCTCACAAAAATACTTCATCTTCCAGGTACCATGTTCCATCCAGTTGTTCCAGAAGTAAAGCATTGAAAGCTTGTATATGGTACCCGCAAGTATGGGTCCTTACTTGTTAGTTTTTGGCATCCACACTTGAAAATTTTGCTTGTGTGGAGTCCAACATTCGAATGACTTGTGGCCAGGTTCGCCACAGGTATAGCATTAGACCCTTTGTCTTATTGCCCTTGGGGGTGTGCTAGTGTTTCTCCACCTCTCCTGCTACAATTTGCATGTGCAAATGGGCTTCAATTGTGGTTTTCTCCATGCAGTATTGGAAGTATTGTTCCATACTGAGTAGTTTGGTACGTACTGGGATCTATATGGCCTTTTACTGGTTTCAATCTTATGATTCCAGATCTTTTGTACCTTCTGATACTTTCCTCAAGGATTTAACCCTTTGGGTTTGAGCAGAAGAGGCCTTACTCCTCTGCTCTCCTTGTACAATAGAGGATTTACCCTTTTGCAAGACTTTTGTAGAGGTATGCTTTGCCTCTTTCTGACTGGTTGTGACATTATCAATCACTTTTGAGTGTGAAGATCAGTCAACCAGTCCTTGTAACCTAATCCTATCTTATCATATGAGGATTGACCCATATTTAGCACTTTTTGCAAGTTCAAGGTCTTTCCATTCTATGTATCTACCTGAGCTTTTGGCTCAGCATTTCTCATTGTGAGTGTTTCCACTACTGCATTGAGAAGCTTTACCTTCTCATCTGATTTCTTCAGCTCATTTTGAGCCACTGGTAGGTCACTTGTTATACAGTCAATCTCTTCATATGCTAGATTGTACTTCTCTGTGAGATTTGCAATCAGCTTGAGATTCTCTTTATGTTCCCTTGAGAGGGAAATAAAGCTTTTAGAGGTTTCTTGAAATGCCTCTTTCAATTCCTCTAAAGTAGCCTCTGAGTTAGAGATCAAATACCTGTTGTTTTTCTTCATTCCTTGCAATGAGACAGAGCTGATCATTTGAGATTGTTTCTTCATCATGTTAGTCTGTTTCACTCCATGTTTTAGCAGCATAGGTCTTGCCCTTTTCCTTTCTTCCAGAGTTCCCTATGCTATATTCCTTTTTATTCCTCTGAGTAAACGATTCCTGTGGAGGTCGTCTGCATTGTGCTGCAAAATATCTTGACTTTGCACAGTTGTAGCAGACCTCCTTCTCTGCTTCTTTGGCATTGCTTGAGAAGTTCTTCTTGAGATTTTTCTTCTTGAACAGTTTTATGAACTTGTTGCCCATCAATGCAAGTTCTTCTGATATAGCCTGTTCAATTGCAGACAAGGTGTCACTAGTTTCCTCTTTTGCCATGGATCTCAGAATTTTTTCTTGAGCTTTGAAAGCTAAAGCTTTCTTCCTAGCCTCATCTATTTGTCTCTTCTGCTCAACTTCCAGATTACAGGTATGCTGCTGTAATACACGAGAATTTTGGGAGATTCAAAATGAATATATAACGTTACGATTTTAAAATAAATCATGCTTAAAGGTTATATATTTAAATCCATGGAAATATTTGATTATTAAATCAAATATGACGATGGGATGATTGGTTGAACGCTCCAATAACCATTACGACGAATAACGTTACAACGTTATAATATTGTAAACTTTGCGCGTAAGGGCTAGCAATTTTAATCCTAAAAATAATGGATTATGACTCGGAAGGTCATATTTTTGTATATGGGATAAATATATATATGTAAGTAAATTATCGGTGAATTAATATTAGGAAATTGGGTGAATAATGGATTGAACGAGATGTATCGTAGGACGGAATGTCGGATAATTCCCACATATACCTAATTTTTCCCACTCTCCCGCCCTTTCACTCCACCTACCCCACTTCCCTCACCTTTCTCCCCACCACTGCCGGCCACCATTCTCTCCACCATCACACGATCACCAGCCTTCCTCTCCAGCCGCTGCCTGCGCAATCATCTTCAACACCATCAATCACCGCCAACACATCAATCATCATCATCTTCATCGTCTCATCATCAATCCATCTCCGTCATCATCGTTTTCATCATCACGATGTCAACACGTGCGTGGGGCAGCAACAGCGAGGGGAGGATCAGCGACGGCAGTGGCAGGAAGGGAAAACAACAGCGGGAAGCCGAGGGACGATAACCACTTCGAGGAAATCAAATGCGTTCGAGGTAACCTCACTCATCCGCGATGCCTCTTTTATTCGTTCACGCGATTCAAACATGTCCATGCATGTGTGGGATGTGTTTATGCTGTGTTTGATGTGCCTACAATGAATTGGATGCGTTATGGTGTGATTAGAGGGATCCGTGGCGTTGGACAGAGGTTTTTTGGTCGTTCTCGCTGCAGAACAGTCGCGGTCGCGACCATCCTGGGTTGCGCCTACGACGAAGGAAAAAGTGGGGATTTTGGCTGCACACCGCGTCGCGCCCACGACGAGGGAGTGTCGCGGTCGCGAAAGCGCCAGTCGCTCCCACGACGGCCAAGGTATTATCATTTTCGTTCATCGAACCTTAAATCTAAGTGAGTATTTGAGATATATAACCCATACGCATGGAAATAACGTCAAACGTGCATATACGATCCCGTTTGACATGGGGTGGGGTATTTGGGGTTGAAATGAACTAGAATACACCCTTATAATGTATATACCCTCACAGAAAATAAATGAAAGCGACCGCTAAACGAATAATAAAAAGGGAAGGGGGGATGTGGAGCATAGTTACACTATCCATGTGAAGTAATGAAAAACAACCGAATAAGAAATGGCGCCTCCTTGAACTGATAAGGATGGCATTGACATCCCTTGTGGATCCGTTGGATCGTTGGTCGTTTCCCTTGAAATTATTGAGAAGGTCGAACATGGTGTCCCTTCGTTGATCTATTGCGATCATCTGTTGCATTCCTTGAATAACCTTTGTGGCTTTGTTTGAGTCATTGCACTCCAGTATAATTCTCCGAGTCAACGTCACGGGTGAGAACTAGGTAGGGAGCGATGGGCATCCCCCATCCTCTTTGCATGCATGCAGCGGCTTCTCTGCAAGGAGGCCCAAATTATCTAAATGCTGGCATACGATACCACATTGAATGTGCACAAGAGGTGCAAGACAACGCACAGAGTAGGCAGGTGCGAATATACAAAATCTATTGGGTAACCTGGCTGACAATTGACATCTTATCTCTGCACTCCGAGTCGATCATATTCTTGGAGTTATCACTGCTTTTGAGTCGGGTCGTGAACCCTAAATAAATGAAAAAGAAAGGAATGACTCTTAAAAGTGATACGAAGCCATATACAGCAATATAAAAGGTTGCTGGTTGATATGGCGCCCATATTTTCCTATATATATAAAAATATTTTAGGGACTTTCGACGGTCGCCATAGCTGTTTGTAGAAGTTCCCTATAATTGGGATTCATACACCTGAGGTTGCCGAGCTTCATTAGCTCACGGTTATGTTTTTCAATTGCAGGTATGCCCCTAACAGCACCTGAAGGCTCTTAGTGTGAACTTGCATGCATATAGATGAATCCACATAGTTTGGATATTATGGCAGATCAGATGTCTATATTGTTTAATGTAATAATCGATCTGCATTGCTTCTGCTCTAATGCTATAATTAAAACTGATATTCGAACTTGTAAGCTATGAAGATGGCTACTATTTATAGTTTTCTTGACTTCTATACTCTTCTTGTTTTCCCTGATTTCATTTGTTCCTTCATTCTTTTGCTGTAGAGCATCCCATGCTTCCTTTGCAGTGGTTGTATGAACCACTATTTCAAACATATCATCATTAAGAGCTTTGAATATTTGATTTCTTACCCTTCTGTCCACCAACACCAAGTCCCAGCCCTCTTTTGTCCATAGAGACTTGGGTTTGTCTGCTTCCCTGGATGCATCAATGGGATCTGACATCTTTGGAATATATGGCCCATCTGTGATCACATCATGCAGTCTTTCATCAATTGAATCCATATGTGCAAGCATTCTCAGCTTCCAGTGATTAAACATGTCGAATGAGCATGCAGGTGGCTCTCCACTGTTGGGGCATTTGGTTAGCTTTGGAGGAGCCATGATTTCTTAACAAAATAAACTGTTGGTAACTTTTTTGCAGAAATCAATCAAAAGAAATGACCTTTTCTTTCCAAAACTGTTAAGTCTGGAAAGTCAGGCTTTGATGCCAATTGTAAGTTCCATAGGTACAACCTATAGGGGGGGTGAATAGATCGTTTTAATTTTTTCAGTGTAATATGATGGAATAGTAGATTTTAATGCACTGATGTTCTTTACAGACTAATGAGAATGTATGCAGCAAAGACCTAAACTTTGAGAGTTTGTCTCAGTTGGCTGTTGTGATTAATTTCTAATAGTTCTAACAGTTGAAAACAAAGAAAAGCAAATAAAGAACACAGGAGTTATATTGGTTCAGACACTCGTTATCAATCGATAATCGAGAGCTTAGTCTAGTCTTTCCTTGGTGATCAGTATAGTCAATCCAAGAGGTGAGTTCACTATCTTCTTATTTTTGGATTACAAGACAATCCCTTTACAAGCTACCTAACTTGTCAAAGACGAAGAACCTGGACCCTTTGCACAGATCCTTTGTTGGATTCTGGTGCAGCTTCTGTTCTTCAGTGCAGACTAGTGAACCCTCTTTGATCCCCTTTTATAGGCAGAGCGAATGAACCCGTAACTGTACTTGACCTGATGGTGACAGCTTGTCACATGTGACTCCTTTACTGATGTTGAAAGCTCACCTTTTTCTGATCCTCGTGCTGTCACTTTGAACTTCAAACCTTCGATGTGATCAATCCTCAGACTTCTGCCCCAACCTTAGCAACCATCTCTGCTGTACTCCAGTCTACTGTAACTCAGTCTGTACACAGTACTGTTGAGATCTCGTCTACACCCAGTCACTGTTGCAACCTTGCCTACACCCAGATCTGATGCGATCCTTTATGCATTGCTGTGTTCGCCTTTGTCTGCAAGACTTGATCCTAGATCCTGAGCATTTGCAAATCTTTTGTTGTCCATGCATGTCTTAGCTGCTTAGTCGAAATTCTAAGTAGTAGTCTGCGTCTAATGGCCCACAATGCTCTCTATCTGTGACCATCTGCTTTCCAGCATCTAACCTAGACTGTAGATACCTAACTAATTTCCAGCCTAAACACACTAACAACATCATGGCTAATATTTTTAAGTTTTGTTCATAAATTTATATACAAATGGAGGGATTGCACATTCCTATCAGGTCGTGACCATCTTGTTGAGCATTTTGGTTCATTTTTGCCCTTTGTCATTGCCGTAACCAAGCTTGTCATGGTCGTGACCATACATAAAACTACTTCTTGACATTTTTCTTCGAATGTGGCGATCGGTACGGAGGGTGTAACGGTCGTTACGGACCTGATACTAGTAAGAAACACCATTTTTTCGTGCCGAACTTCGCCCTGATCAATGGTATACCTTATGTTGTCCTTGTATCATCATAAAGTACTTCAAATGGCATTGTTTACACCTTCAAGGCCTCGAATCATCCTCTATGCGTTGTTTAACTATTATGGTTCATTCACGCTCAAAATAGCCTCGAACGCGTCGGTTCAACTCCAAAACATCTCCAAACTTTTTTGAACATCATTGCCATCACATAATGTACGTGACCATCTCTACAAAACAATCGGAATCATCATCAAATATTTGTCAAATCATCACAGTTCATCACGATCATCTCCAAGCATTTTCTATCCATTTACTTGAACCACCAAAAGTTGCTTCTCTTGGTCAAATCTACAATGAAAACATGCAACCAACAGTACCAACGCTCCAAAACTGGAGCGTTTTGGAGCGTGAGTGTCTCTACACTAATTAAATATGGTCAGCTGCAACAACAGCAACCGAAATGGAGCCCCAACCTGCCATAACAACTGACAAAGCTAAGATTGATGAAGCATTGAAAAGGGTCCTAGCTATGGAAACAAGGGTGACCAGGCATATAACAAAGACAAGAAAATTACTAGGATATCCTGGAAAGGAATCCTTGATGGTTTAATTCAGAAAGAAAATAAACAAAAGCTTCCCCCAAAGAGTAAAGCACTCCTTTGTTCTCCTTGTACAATAGAGGCTTTACCCTTCTGCAAGACTTTTGTAGAGGTCTGGTTTGCCTCTTTCTAACTGCTTGTGACATTATTAATCACTTTTGAGTATGAAGATCAGTCAACCAGTCCTTATAACCTAATCTTATCTTATCATGTGAGGATTGACCCATGTTTAGCATCTTTTGCAAGTTCAGGATCTTTCCATTGCATGTATCTACCTGAGCTTTTAGCTTAGCATTTCTCATTGTGAGTGTTTCCACTACTGCATTGAGAAGCTTTACCTTCTCATCGGATTTCTTTAGCTCATTTTGAGCCACTGCTAGGTCACTTGTTATATAGTCAATCTCTTCATATGCTAGATTGTAATTCTCTCTTATTTTTGCAATGAGTTCGAGATTCTCTTTATGTTCCTTTGAGAGGGAAATAAAACTTTTGAAGGTTTCTTAAAGAGCCTCCTTCAATTCCTCTAAAGAAGCATCTGAGTTAGAGAGATCAAATCCCTGTTGCTTTTCTTCATTCCTTGCCATGAAACAAAGCTGAGGATTAGAGATTGTTTCTTCATCAAATGAAGCCTGTCTCACTCCAGGTTTTAGCAGCATAGGCCTTGCCCTTTTCTTTCCTTCTAGAGTTTCCTTTGCCATATTCCTTTTTGTTCCTCTTTGCAGATGACTCCTGTGAAGGTCGTCTGTATTGTGTAGCATTGTGCAAATGACTCCTGTGCAGACCTCCTTCTCTGCTTCTTTGGTCTTGTTTGAGAAGTTATTCTTGAGGTTTTTCTTCTTGAACAATTTTTCGAATTTCTTGCCCATCAGTGCAAGTTCTTCTGATATAGCTTGTTTACTTGTAGACGAGGTATCACTGGTTTCCTCTTCTGCCATGGATCTCAGAATTTTCTCTTGTGCTTTAAAGGTTAGAGTTTTGTTCCTCGCCTCATCAATCTATCTCTTCTGCTCTACTTCCAGGTTGTATGTATGCATCACACCATACAGTTGTGCGAAGGATATCTTGACAAGATCCCTGGACTCCCTTATTGCTGTGGTTTTTGTCCCTTAGATCTCACCAAGTTATCTCATGAACTTCAGGTTGACTTACTTGTTATCAAAAGTCTTCCCTAAACTTTTGAGATCGTTGATGAGTACATTGAACCTCTCATAGAAACTGGTCAAGTTTTCATCAGATCTCATTAGGACCCAATCATACTGCTGCATCAGGATATCCTTCATGATATCATTTGTTCCTTCATTCCTAAGCAGTACAACGTCCCATGCTTCCTTTGCAGTGGTTGTATGAACCACAATCTCAAACATATCATCATCAAAAGCTTTGAATATTTGATTTCTTGCTCTTCTGTCCACCAACACCAAATCCCAGTCCTCTTTTGTCCAGAGAGACTTGGGTTTCTCTGTTTCCCTGGATAGATCAACTGGATCTGGCATCTTTGGAATATATGGCACATCTGTGATCACATCATGCATTCTTTCATCAATTGAATTCAGATGTGCAAGCATCCTCAGCTTCCAGTGATTAAATTTGTTAAAAGTGCATGCTGGTGGTTCTCCACTGTTAGGGCATTTAGGTAGCTTTGGAGGAGCCATGATTTCTTCACAAAACAGACTGTTAGTAACTTCTTTGTAGAAGTAAATCAAAAAAAAAAAAAAAATGATCTTTTCTTTTCAAAGCTGTTAAGTCTAGAAAGTCAAGCTCTGATACCAATTATAAGATCCACAGGTATAACCTGGAGGGGGGGGGGGGGGTGAATAGGTTGTTTTAAAATTTTAGGTGTAATGCAGCGAAATAGTGGATTTCAATGCACCGATCTTCTTTGTAGACTTAAACTTCGAGTGTTTGTCTTTGTTTGCTATTGTGATTTATTCCTAACAGTTATAACAATTCAAAGTAATGAAAAGCGAATAAAGAACACAGAATTTATACTGTTTCAGACACTCGTTATCAACGGATAATCGAGATCTTAATCCAATCTTTCCTTGGTGACCAATTTAGTCAATCCAAGAGATGAGTTCACTATCTTCTTATTTTTGCCTTATAAGACAACCCCTTTACAAGATAGCTAACTTGTCAATGGTGAAGAACCTAGACCCTTTGCACAGATCCTTTACTGGACTCTGCTGCTGCTTCTGTTCTTCAGTATAGACTAGAGAACCCTTCTTCTTCTTGTTCTTCAATTCAGCTCACTTGAACAGTTTTTGACTTCAGATTGGTTTTGCACGCTTTGTACAATCAACTTCTCGTTCAACAGCACTGTTCTTTGAGTTCTTTGATCCCCTTTTATAGGCTGAAGGAATGAACCCATGATTGTGTACCTGACATAATGGTGACAGCTGGTCACATGTGACTCCTTCAGTGATGTTGTCAGCTCACCTTTTTTTGATCCTCTTACTGTCACTCTGAACCTCAAATCTTCGATTTGATTGATCCTTAGACTTCTACCCCAACCAGTGCAACCATCTCTGCTACACTCTAGTCTGCTGCAACTCAGTCTGCACTCAGTACCGTTGAGACCTCGTCTGCACTCAATCACTGGTGTAACCTTGTCTACACCCAGATCTGATGGAATCTATGCATTGCTGTGTTGGACCTTGTCTGGAAGATCAATCCTAGATTCTGAAGCATTTGCACGTCTTTTGTTGTCCATGCATGTCTTAACTGTTTAGGCAAAATTCTCTGTAGGAGTCTGCCTCGGTGGCCCAGAATGCTCTCCATTTATGGCCGTTTGCTCTTCAGCATCTGACGTAGACTACAGATCCCTAACTAATTTCTAGCCTAAGCACACTAACAACATTATGGCTAATACTTCTACGTTTTGTTCAATAATTTCTATACAATTTCGAGGTATTGCACATTCCTATCACTTTCCACATCCCGTTCAATGATTGACTCCTTCGACCGAATGACTTGGTATCACATAAGTGCCCTTGGTGAAATGAACTCGACTCGCTTTGTTTCGAGCTCCGAAAGATGTTGCGAGTTCCTTTCCTTTTGATGCGCCAGCCATGGTATGTAATATAAGAAAACCTAAGCATTAGTAGCCTAAACATCATAATGAAATGCAGACAACTCGAAAGCAATCTGTACTAAACAGAGCAATGCTCCCATACCAACAAAGCAGTTCACCCCTAACTCAGGCGTGATCATGGTGACGGCTTGTCACCATTAGATCAAGTACAATCACGGGTTCATTACCTTAGCCTATAAAAGGGGATCAAAGAGCTCAAAGAACAGTGTTGTTGAATGCTGAATTGAATATACAAAGAGTGCAAAATCAATCAGAATTCAAACTGTTTAGTGAGCTGAATTGAAGAAAAATAGGAAGAAAAGGGTTCACTAGTCTGCACTGAAGAACAGAAGTTGCAGCAGAGTCCAGTCAAGGATCTTTTGAAAGGATCTAGGTTCTTCGCCTTTGACAAGTTAGCTAGCTTGTAAAGGGCTTGTCTTGTAAGCAAAAAATAAGAAGATAGCGAACTCACCTCTTGAATTGATTATCAGTTGATAACGAGTGTATGAACCATTATAAATTCTGTGTTCTTTATTTGTTTGTCATTGTTTTAAGTCGTTAGAACTGATAGAAATCAATCACAACAACAAACAGAGATAAGCTCTCAAAGTTTAGGTCTCTGCTGCAGACATTCTTAGTAGTCTGCAAAGAGCATCACTCTATTAAAACCTACTATACCGCTATATTACAATGAAAAAATTCAAAACAATCTATTCACACCCGTCCCCCCCTTAGGTTGTACATATGGATTTCGCACACGAGATGTCATATCTTGCATCTAGGACAACAAACAAAACGAACTCATGTCAATCATACAACATTTCAATTGTGTCAAGCACAAGAAATTCATTCTAAGACAAGAAATTCTAATGTCCAACAAAAAAGTATCCATGAACCGAGATTTTCACTTTTGTATGAAAATATGCACAAATCATACCTGGATTTCATGCTCCATCGACATTATTCACTTAAGTATTATCAGTTGATAACGAGTGTATGAACCAGTATAAATCCTGTGTTCTTTATTTGTTTGTCATTGTTTTAAATCGTTTGAACTGTTAGAAATCAATCATAACAGCCAACAGAGACAAGCTCTCAAAGTTTAGGTCTCTGCTACATACATTCTCAGTAGTCTGCAAAGAGCATCAGTGTATTGAAACCTACAAGGGATTTCGCCCCCTTTAAAACAATCTATTCATTCCCCCCCTCCCTCTTTAGGTTGTACATGTGGATTTCGCACACGGGATGCCATGTCTTGCATCTAGGACAACAAACGAAATGAACTCATGTCAATCATACAACATTTCAATTGTGTCAAGCACAAGAAATTCATTCTAAGACAAGAAAATATGCACAAATCATATCTGGATTTCATGCTCCATCGACATTATTCACTTAAGTATTACTCTTACAACCTAGAACATACTCTAGGTCTATTTGACTAGATTGAATCTCATCTCGTTCGAGATGTATGAGCATAAAGTATGTTGTAGATGTGATAGAAATGTGAATGAAGATTTGAAGATCTTGGTTGATAAGGGAATTGAAGATGAAATTGAGATTGAAATGTGGATGAAGATGGGAGAGGAAAGAGATCCGGTGGTTTGATGGCGTAGTGCTGTGAAATATGGATCAAGATTGGTCAAATGTGGATGAAGATGGCCCATAAATTCCATCAAATTTCAAAAGTAAGGGAGAATATGGTAATTTCACGAGAAAGGGTGAGCAAAATGTGATTGAAAATCAAAAGGAGGAGTAAAGGGTATATTGAAAGTTCTGGGAGACCAATGTATAAGAAATAAATAGGAGGGATATTTAAATACTATTTTCTGTAAAATTAAGTCAAAGAGTATGAACAATACTTACATTCCAGCTAACAAGAATTGACAATACTACTATTCAAGTAAAAAATGAATTAACATTACTTATTTTTAACTCAAAACAAATTAACAATACTTATGTTATAGTCAACACCAATCAATATTAAAAACCTAAATACAGAGAAAGAAACATGAGGATTTGCTTGGCCTGATGAGCAAACACTATACTTGTATTGAGAAGACCTGGGTAGACCTGATCATAGTTCTAGAACCGTCGGTTTCGGTTCCAAAACTGCCGATTTTGGTTTAATAGAAGGACGAACCGAAATCAGAACCTTTTTAGTTCGATTTCGATTAATGTTCCGAAGCCGACGGTTCCGAGACACTTTCGGTTTCGATGTCGGTTTTGGTTTTGATTTAAGTTGGTCATGATTTCATTGTTACTTCATTGTTGCATGATTTTGTTCATAAAATGCACACTAAATAATTTTTGTTTTAAAAATTATATTTAAAATATTATATAAGACAAAAAATATCAAAACTCATATAATTGTATTACAAAGTTACGCTTAATATTCATTTTAAGATGTGACCTAATATAAAAGAAAAATGAGCGGATGAAAATATATGGTATTTCGACTAAATACACATAATAAAGAATGAATTAGTAGGTGTGAATTAGGTAGATAAACAAAATAGGAAAAAATACTTCAACGTTTTAGGGAAAAAATACGCAGTTTGAAATCGAACCGAACCAATATTTAGCGGTTCCGATTTTGCTTTTGGTTTAACCTAAACCGAACCTATATTTAGCGGTTCGCTTTCGGTTTCTATCGGTTCCGATTCCACCAAAGTTTCAATCCTTGAACCGACGGCTCGGTTTCGATTCAAAACAGAACCGTGATCGTGTCTAACCAGGGATCAATTTCTGGTTATTACATATCTGAATTAGTAGAAAAGGACATGTTGGCGGCGCCATTCAGTTTCCACTGATTGTCTTCTTTTTTTTTCTTTTTTTTTTCTTTTTTGGGGGTAATTGAGATCCATATGGCGATGGATTTTTCCATCGCAATTGTATAATTTTCTTCACAAATAATATTTTTAGCGAAGGAATTTTCCATCACAAATGCGCATAGTCTTTTGTGAAGAGGGATATTGTCATGGATTTTGCGAATGAAAAATTTCGTTGGTGATTGTCTTTTACGAAGGAAAAATAATCTTTTGCAAGGGAACTATCCTTCGCAAATAAGCAAAATTCTTGTAGTGTTCTGAGTAGAGTTCAAATGATTTCTAAAGCATAAGCCAAATTTTCCTGTAGTGGTTTGTATAAGCAAATTAAGAGGTATTTCATTATGAACGGAGTTTTTGGTTGATCCTTAACCTTTCTTATAAAGTACATAGTAGGTGCAGTCCAATGTACTGAACACCTTCCTTGAAGAAGTTCCTTACAGCTCTCCTTTAAGTACTTGTTAGCCTTTGAGTTTTGATGGGACATTGTTGTTCAGCTAGCTCACTGGATCTCTTTTCGCAGCAAGATAAGTACTCGAGTATTTTTCGTTCAAATCAACTACTGAAAGTCTACTGCTATCCCATATTTATAGTCAAAACTCATAAACTAGTTGTCCCCTCTTTTGTCCTTCGAAATAATCTCATCCTTCTATTTCGACCAAGAACTCTCACAAAATCAGATCTCAACGTTGTTGAAAATGACAAGAGATTATCCAGCCTGTATAACTTTGTCACTATGAGCAAAAATTTTTCCCTGTCCTGAGCTCTGCTGTTTTGTCTTACTGATAATCTCGCATTAAACACTTTTTTCTTTTTTTTTTGTTATAACCCTTCTGTTCAATTCACTAAGTCTATATGAGTTTTCTGAAATCTACCCTGCTTTCTTGTTCAACCCTTCTGACATGAATACATTATTTAAGCAATCTACACTCTGTTGATCTACTAACCACTAATTTTCTGTTCTATGAGTTCCGAACCTCTATTGTCCTTAAAGCCGATTTGCTTATCACTAATTTTTCTAGGCCTGAAACTTGGTTCAACGGCATCTCTTATAGCACTTACATATGTCGATGTCACCCTTAACGCAAACCGCTCCATAAGACATTACATGATACTCTATTGTATGTCTTCTCATGATCAATAAAAATCAAGTGTAGATCCTTCTGTAACATCCTATCTTTCTCTGCTAATTGTCTCAACAAATGTATGACATCCATAGTAGATCTTTCTAGCATGAAACCAAATTGATTCTCAGTAATATTAATAGCACCTGGTAGCCTCCTTTCCAATACCCTTTCCCAATGCTTCATCGTGTGACTCAACAATTTGATGCCCCTCTAGTTATTGCAACTTTGAGTATCACTTTTCTTCTTATAAAGTGGGACTATGAAACTCGTGTTAATTAGGGGCGAAGCCAAAAATCTAACATGAGGGTGGCCGATTTGTATAACATACATCGATTATTTAATAAAAAATATATTATATTATATTAAAAAATAAATAATAATTATTTTAATATTTTCCATAACTCGTTTTCAAATATTACAACAACATATAGTAAACCAATTATATATTCTCTAGATAAATTTAGCATTTTTCAAATTGTATGTGACAATACAACAATTCAAGTATTTATCCCATCAAGTGGGATCGGCTACATGAATATGACGACGCCATTCCAATTTGTCATGTACATCATTTTCTGTAAGATTATGATAGGCCATATCATATTTCAAGATTTCTCCCATGGTCTTTTTAGATCTCCCTCGTCCTCTCTTGATATGTGCTAACTCCCAAGTTTCACATCTCCTAACAGAAGGTATGGCTGGCCTGCATTTCACATGACCATATCATTTTAGTCGTGACTCCCTCATCTTATCTTCTACTGCAGCCACACCCACTTTCTGTCTGATTTGTATGTGACAATATGTATGAAAAATTTATGACATATAATATGTAGGTATTTAAATATGTACTTGTACTATTTGATCTAAGTCTGTTTTCTTTCGTTTACTAGCTTGAGCTATCATAAATATATCCCTTTTCACTTTCTTTGGTGTCAAACTGTTGATATACCTGATCGTATGCCCTGACCTTCACCTCCTTCACCACCCGCTTAGCTTCTCTTCGAGCGGTTGTATGCCTTCCCTTTTTATCAAAGCTCTCTTCATCATTAACGCTCTTATGACACGCTTTGTATGCTTCGTGTTTTGCTTTTATCTTCTCCTTAACATTCACATTCTCCCCCCATGACCCTATATGATCTTAACCTTTTTGTTGCTGTTCCCAATACATTTTTGCCTATACTTCTCAACCTTGTTACTATAGGGGATTCAAAGGCTATTCGTCTCGTAATAGCGTTCGTTAGTATCCGTGCTATAAACTCTTATGCCTTCTCACCAGTGAGATTTTGCCCTTAAATCCAAATATATCTCGGCTCATGTTCCTCGTGTTGAGTTCATTCCGAAATCATAAATCATTCACAATAACAGTTGAGAGAGGAGTTAGTGAAATTTATTATAGCAGAGGAAGAGCGTTTTGGTATTTTGTGTGAAAAAAGAAATATTTTCGAAATAACAAACGTTTCATTTATTTTAAATGAAAAAAAGTTTCATGCTCTTTTTAGTACTCATTGTTCATTTATTATAAGATAGGAAAGTAATTTATTAAAAATCATTTTTGACAGATCTTTGAAATAGTTGATCATAACCAAAATCGATTAAAAATCAAAACGAATAATAAATCGAACCTGTTGAATAATGTGCGATTGTGGATGAAAAACGCTCACATCAAAGCACTAGCAAAGATTCTAAAAGTATCCAACTCATGCCATTCACAAAAGCATCCCACTCCAAAGATGCTCGGCAGATGCAACATCTCATTTCTGTATAAAAGGAGCAACGCTCCTTCTTCCAGTATACTGTGAAATTCTTCCAAAGAGAGTTATTGAATATAACAAAGTATGTGTGTGCATTGTTTGTGTGTGCTCATTAACGAAAGTGAATACAACACTGTGTGTTCAGTAACAGTGTGCGTGCATCGATAAAGTGAATTTTTAATTTACACGATACATTGGGTTGATTTGGTTTTATTACAACAAGTTATCAACACGAGTTAACCTCAATCCAAGTTCATCCCAGATCTCATTTATCTACCGTAAAGATAATTCAGGTGAGATTCTTCAGTTTCATATGCTATTTATAAAAATTTGTGTTTTTACACTGTTCTTATACTCTGTCGAACTGTAACGCCCTAATTTTCATGTCCTTTTCTGAAAATCCACGTGGCATTATCGTTGCTAGGGTCCCACAAACCTTAGCCAGGCCATTTAGCTTAATTCGGGTTAGAATAAATCCAAATGGAAATACACTTAAAGAATTATCAAACTACATCCACAAGTTTACTTATTTATTACATATTAAAGTAGTGAAACTTAGAAATATTGTCCCAAGCATTAATATTACAAACAAGATCATAACTTAATCAAAATCCTTCCTCAAATCTTGCACCTGAAAAAAAAATAAGAAAAATAGAGAAACAAAAGAAAAACAACACCGTGAGCTATACAAGCTCAGTAAAGTACCGGCCCCCTTCTCAGGGAAAGCACAAAAGAGAGAGTAGAAAGAAAAATCTGTTCTGAAACCACAATATTATCCGTCATGCAAACAAGCAAACGCGACAGACCATAGATACCCTGTTGTTAACACTATGACCTTGGCCAAATATGTAAATCCATAGCTTCTTTTAGAAGTTTAAAGTCCGGGGACACTCGAAACAGGGGATCAGCCTGTAATGACGCCCAAGGGTCTCCTGCAGTGAGATACCCCACAACCTGACAACCTCACAGGGTTGTCTACGCGTATAAGATGAT
>JAOVYX010021595.1:0-15592 GCA_035668315.1 Drosera spatulata
CCCCGGCGGGGGAATCTCTCTCTAAGCTCATGTCATTTAAATGCACAGAAAGTAATAGATCAGTACCCACATCTGAACTGGTGGCTATGCTCTACTTACATCAAGCCTCACCTAAATTTAAAAGCATATCCATACAAATGCAGGGAGTATTGTTGTAAGAAGAAGCAACGCCAGACTAACTCCAAGTATGCTCAACAACTTATACATCACCTCAAGACTCTCTAGATACAAGATAAAAGCATCTCCAGAAGACTATAAAACCAAAACCCTCAAATGCTGGAATCATCTCAAATTTCTTTCGATTATAATGAAGATTAGTCTTAAACAACCTCAAGGGTCTCTGCAACTGTAATTTTTTACCTAAGAAATGAAGACCATTGATATCTGTACTTATACTGCAGAACACAGTCAGCTACTAAACATCCCACATTGGCATGTAATGTATGATTCTCCCTGATAGAAACAGAATATATCAGCTAGCACAAAATTTAAGTGTCAAGATCATTCTCTCCAACAAAATCTATGAACAGGCTAGGGATCAGCTAAATCAACCTCAGACAGAAAAATCAGGATATGGAATCCAACGAAATGCAAGTTACACACACACACACACATAAAAGAAGGAAAACACACCCCCATAACCATAACAGCAGCACACAAACCAAACCCCTACTCATTATAGGGGCCAGGGGGTTGATTACATGTATATGATATAACCATTCTTCTCTAACTTGTGCGACTTAATTCAAAAGATAATGTCTTAGTTTAAGATATTCTTCAGGTTTCTTTTGGATCTTCCTCAACCCTTCAAAGGCACGCTCCCATAGCATAACTAAATCAGGATAGTCAAGTACATAGTCGTCAAGACATCTTTCAGCAAATCAGGACATGCCAGGAAAATGAAGCATAATAAAAGTAAAGTGAAAACCTGAGTAGATGGACTTGGATACTTACCTCTTTCAAGGGCCTCCTGTGCAGACTGGAGCATAACAACAGAGTCAACCAGAGGATCCCAGCTTTTATCAGATTGGCGGTTTCTTCTTTTAGCAAGCCAAGGCAATTGTGCATCGCCAGAGGAAATATCATCAGCTTCTCCCACACTTTCACTGAGAGTAGCAATATGTTCTTCAACACCACCAGCCACGGCGTCAGCCCCTTGTTCTGGTTCATAATTACCAGGCCTTCTCCTTTGTCTCGCATTACTATTAACGGAGTCTGAGCTTCTAGAATCAGACTCAGGTACCGAAAGAGCACTCGCTTTCTCCATAACAACGCTTTCACCTCTAGGTTTCTCATGTGTAAATCAGACCCTTGCCTGGATCCATCCTCTGACCCGAACTGCCCAAATTCTTTCCACCTTGATGCTTCGACCGGAACTTCGGAGCACTAGCAGCTGTAGACGACTTACTACTCCTATTCTCACTGTTATCAGAATCAGTGCCAGCACTAAAGGTGGAATTTTCAAGCTCCAATTTATACTTGGAACCCAAGCCAAGATATGGAAGACAAATAAGACCTTCAGTGTCGTCAGCGATTGCATTAACCGAGGACGCAGAACCCCTGCTCTCTTCCTTCAACATCATCCCAGGTGCCAAGGGAGTCGAGGGCTCATTCACAGAACCCCGCAATCCACGCTTCAGAATCTTACCTGAACTCGACCTGGGATTCCCATCCTTCAGGGGTTCCCGCTTAATCCTCCTCCATTTCTTCAACCCAACCCTGTTCGTACTAGCTCTAGGGGGTGACCCAGCAGGTATCCCTGTAGATACAGTAGCCGGAGACGAGGCACCATCAGCCTCCTTCCCGGCTGTTGACAAGCTGGAATCAGCACGCTCATCAGAACCCAGTTGTTTGGACTCATTCTGAGTACCAGAATCTGCCTGTTTCTTGGAAGTGGCATTATAATCATCGCAATTCGACCCGAGTGAGCCAACTAGACTATCACCGGACTCATTGGCTTTGCCTACAGTGTTTCCATTGGGACTCAACACTAACCCATCATCATTATGAGCACAAGAACCATTTCTTTCCATCAAACCATCATCCACCACAGCATCCTCCGACATCACGTTTTCATTATTTCTATGATCACCACCACCACCACCACCACCATCATCATCATCATCATGATTATTCTTGTTATTATTGTTATTATTGTTATTATTGTTATTATTGTTATTATTGTTATTATTGTTATTATTGTTATTATTATTATTATTATTATTATTATTATTATCCCCTTGCGACGATCCACGAGAGGATCCATCACCTTCCAAGTCCATGACGAGAGGATCCATCGTAGTATGCCATGAGGATTAGATCAGACAGTCAACACAACGCTGAAGTTCCCCACAACACAAAATTCAATTCAACGTCGACCTCAACTAGAAAAGAAAAACATCATAACGACACCGAAACCCAACCACAACCACAACCACAACCAATCAGTCCTTGCAATCAGTCAATCATTCAATCAACAAGCTTCTTTCGACTTCGATTTCGATCCGATGATCCAAAGCAATCAAAATCGTCGAGATTCAACCTCGCCTGACACTTTTGCCAGTCATTGTAGTTATTATTAACGGTTAAGTTGGCATTAACAATTACAACTACATGACAATATCTCTTGCCAATTTAATTGAACTCAAATCACTACAGAAAACAAGAGAGCATTCTGATAAAAGTGATAAGCACCTTATGCATGGCTCTAGATAATAGCCCCTCACATCCAATCGGATCATCCATGTACGAACAAGCTCCAACCTTCCTTTTAACATATAAGATACCGGAGTTGAAAGGATGACTTTCTACACCAGAACCCCACCAAGCTTTATCTGCATGATAAGAAATTCCAGAATTTTCATCCTAGCCTTCATACAAAGAACATAAATAAAAGACTGCTAACCTTACCTTCGGGAACAAGCTCTATCACTTGAGGCCAGTACCGTGGACCACAAACACGAACAGCTTTTAGCTAGAAGCACAACTCTGTTAGCTCTATTATAGAGATCTGCATAACAAAAGCAACAACAAATGTACATGGCATTTCCATGGTAAGTGCGGGAGATGTACTTCAAGATACCAAAAGATACAAAACAAGAAACACTCACTCGAGCTCACGAACTTCAAGATGGACTTCTATTTGCAAAACCGTCCCAATTCCCCACTAGATCCAAACCTCGATCCCTCTGTTCGTCAATCATCATCAGTTTCAACTAACCAATCGATTAAACGAAACTATCATGATGAACCATCAACAGGAGCATTGCAAAAGATTATGCCACATCAAAACCCAAAGAAATCATAACAGATCAGTCATACTACCACAAAACCCTAACTGGAAATCCAAAAACCGCACAAACCCCCAATTTAATTCAACAATCATACTCAATTCAACCAGTAACAGTGAATAAAATACCGATCCCCGAAACCCTAGAAGCCCGAATTCAACCCGAATTGGACCGAATAGTGATCCCAAATCCCACAAGCCAGACAGAATTCAACCCAAATCCCACGAATCAAGTTAGACGCAAGCAAAACTCACCGTTTGCAGCAGTCGGGGTGGAGGAGAGTGGAGCGGTGGAGGAGTGAGATTGAAGGGCGTTTGAGGAGGAGATTCCGGTGGCGCGGAGATGCGGGGATGGGGCGGCGGGGCTGGCGGCTTGACGGTGGTGTCGGGGCAGAGAAGATGGAAGGCATGGAGGAGGAAATGGAGGTTCTGCAAATTTGTAACCTCGTGATCGGCGACTAACTCTAAAAATAATCATCAATTTGTAACCTAATGTGAGAACTAATTTAAAAAATAATCGTCAATTTAACGATTAAAAAAACAATAATAGTCATTAAATTGACGATTAACTCAAAAAATAATCGTTAATTTGACGATTAACTTTCATAATTGTCATCATTTTTCATCAATTTTTTTTTTAAATAGGGTAATTGATATTGGCGACTAAAATGCAAACTTTAGTCGCAAAAAGAACGACTAACAGTTTTACGTTAGTCGTCCGTAACCCTATTTTTTTATAGTGAGATAAAATTGGGGTGATAATTGGATGAGAATATATACAGTGGATAATGAGAAAATGGATGTTTTAATTTTAATTGATTCGAGATATATGTTAGATTAAATTTTATATAATTGATTTTTATTTTTTTTAATTGATATTTTTTTAAAATGATAATAATGTCATGTCACATCGCTATACCATCCCGTTTTATATATATATACTGTATTAAATTAGATTAGATATTAAATTAGATTTGATAAGATAAGATAAGATAAGTTGTTGATCCTGGGTGGACAAGGAAACGAGTACGTTGTTTTTATTTTAGTTGTGGTGTTGTTAGATTTCACCAAGTTGGTGTTTTCTTCTTCACTCGATCGCCAAGCAACAACTTCAACCCATGCAAGGGCTTTGTGGCGTCCTGATCCACCTTTACATACAAATCAACCAAAAAAACCTGGAGGTGAAGTGCCAATTCGATAGTTCACATGACTTGTGTTACGATTTGAATCTCGAGACAATATCAGAATTGTAATCCAGCAGACAATCGATCAATTCACAAGCACAATTGATAAATAACAGGAACGAAAAACGACACCAGATTTACGTGGGAAAACCCTCATGGGGAAGAAAAAACCCCACTGAAAGAAAAACTCACTAATCAAAGGGAATCAGATTACAGAGATTTTCTTTTGAGATCGCTCTCTCTCGTGTATCCTTCTGAAAACCTATTTTCTCTCTCACCTTATTTTCTGCACAATAAGGATCTATTTATAAGGTATACAGAATCAAAAAAGTCAACGCCAAATAATAGCAATCTTCACCTTTGACATTTACTTTACGATCCATACCAGAGCAACTAACGAACTCCCGTGCCACAGCCTGGCACGTCCTCACATCCCTCTTCGCGTGGCGGGAATGCTCCACCACAGACTCAGCACGAAGAAACGTTGATCAAGTCTAAGCAGCGCTCAAACTTGATCTTGGGAACTATCTTGGTAAGCATATCTGCCGCATTCTCCTTTGTGTGAACTTTCTGTAAATCTATAACCTCGATATTCAACCACACTCTAATTTTGTGATAACGAATGTCGATATGCTTCGTTCGAGCATGGTACACTGGATTTCTTGTCAAGTACATCGCACTCTGACTATCACACAACATGCGAACACCTTTTTCCTACTTGAACCCAGGTTCCTCAACCAGGTACTTCAACCACAATGCCTCTTTTCCATCATCTGTCAATGCCATATACTCTGCTTCCGTGGTAGACAACGCAACCACATCCTGCAACACAAATCTCCAGCTCACTGGTCCACCAAAGAAAGTAAAAACATACCCATTCGTAGACCTCCTGGAATCCAAATCACCTGCATAGTCTGCGTCCACTATCCCAACTACATCACTCTTTGCAACCTAGCCATCAAATAAGATGCCATAATCTGTAGTGTCAGCCAACTACCGTATAATCCATTTCACAACATTCCAATACTCTTTTCCTGGATTACCCATATACCTACTAACTACACCAACGGTTTGAGCAATATCTAAGCGAGTACATACCATAGCATACATGAGACATCCTACCGCATTAGCATACGGTACACGAGACATAGACTCCACCTCTTCATCTGAATCTGGACACTGTTGAGCTGACAGCTTAAACTGAGCACTCAAAGGAATTGTCACTGATTTTGTGTTCTTCATGTTGAACCTCACCAAAACCTTCTCAATGTAGTCTCTCTGAGTAAGCCACAGTTTCTTTGATATTTTATCACGGGCAATCTCCATGCCTAGAATCTTTTTCGCAGCACCAAGATCCTTCATCTCAAATTCTGAGCTCAACACTCGCTTTAGTTGAAGAATTGCATCTCTATTCTTCGAAACTATTTGCATATCATCTACATAGAGACTAAGGAGCAAAATAGAACCATTGTCACAAAAGCGAAAATAAACATAAAGATTATACTCACTACGAGAATATGTATTTTTTTTTTCATTTATATTGCCAATCATATACGTATGTACTGAAACTTACCTTTCATATACTTCAATTTCAAAATGGAGGATAAACTGTATTAAGTGATGAGTTCATCAATGCAACTAAGCAAGTAACATTACTGCTTATTTGAACATAAGATGAGTTCCTAGACATGTACACCAAATTAGGAGCATTAGCCAATATGGTGCACCAAACTGACAATAATTAGATTACATTATTGATTATCGATTGTTGGGAGAGTACGATGAGAGATAGAATTGGGGTGATAATTGGATGAAAATATATACGGTGGATAATGAGAAAATGAATGCTTTAATTTTAATTGGATCGGGATATATGTTAGATTAAATTTTATATAATTGGTTTTTATTTTTTTAATCGATATTTATTTAAATGATAATAATATCATGTCACATCGCTATACCATCTCGTTTGTCGCTTAAAAAAAAGATAATACGATATATATATATACTATATTAAATTAGATTAGATATTAAATTAGATTTGATAAGATAAGACAAGACAAGACCAGACAACTTGGTGGATAAGGAAACGAATACGTTGTTTTTATTTTAGTTGTGGTGTTGTTAGATTTCACCGCTCATTCGTACAATTCGATGCCGAACGCCCTCAGCATGAAGCCGGTCTCCACCAAGTTGGTGTTTTTTTCTTCACTCGATCGCGAAGCAGCAACTTCAACCCATGCAAGGGCTTTGTGGTGTCCTGATCCACCTTCACATGGCATACAAATCAACCAAAAATACCTGGAGGTGAAGTGCCAATTCGATAGTTCACATGACTTGGATTCCTTTCATTCTTTGTTTCTTTTCTTGTTTTATTTGTCTTCGATTTGCTTGTGGCTTGGAGCACTATGTGATACTTGTAAGTAATACCTCCAATTATGAGTTATTGAACATAAACGGTTGAAGTACCATATTAGTTGACATAATAGGGTGTCGTTAATTGACGTGCCATAGGTTTAGCTTGTATTAGATGGTAAAAGTTTAAATTTTGGTTATTCGATTGTTTTGGACATACATGTTCTGTTATACATAGTGGTTTCATGTCAGAAGTGTTCAACCATCGCTAGATATTAAGAAGAGCTACCGAAGTACGTAGGGATGCTCTTAAGACGTTCAGGACAAAAGTAATGGAATATTATCATTTGATTGAAAGGTTGTTTTGGTTTGCAAAATTTCCAGTAGTTCATGCCGGTTCTTTACATCAAAATCTCCCTGCAGTTTGTTATATATGGGTTCATATAGAAGCCAACACACTGTCATAGAAATTGAAGTGGCTTGGTCAATTAGGCCATCCGTGCTAGGTTTCCAGACGAAAATGGTCCATTCTTTCAACAGTCTCGAAAATGGTCCATGAGCACAGTTCATGGAGATGCCCGGGCGCGACCTTGCTGGAGTGGAGAACCTCACACCACGTTCAGGTGAAGCGTCTGGGCGCAATTCATGGAGCCACCTGGGCGCAATGCGTATTTTGAAAACCTGTGTAAAATACAAAACGCTCGGGCTCCTTATATAGGTTGCCCGAGAGTTTTCCTGAGCCTACAAATATAACTTTGGAGCCCCAAATCAAGTCATCCAAGGATTGAACACCACATAACATAAAATCAAGGGTTTTAGGTGATTGAGGCGAGCCGACGGTTACATACAAAAGGCAATCCACAACAAGATTTTTGGACGGATTGGCATGGATCTCTTCTCTCGTGGTCGATTAAGATTTTCTTTACTTACTTGTTTTGTCGTTTGTATCGGGATGATTTATATGAACGCTATGTGTTTGATGAATTGTCTTATCCATCAAATCATGAGCTAAACTTTTATTTAGGGTTATGACGCAGTTAGATGATTGCATCTATGTCAGTTTGAGTCGTTTATCTAGCCTTTGATTGTTTAATGGTTATGGTTTGTAGTTATACTTAATACTTTAGTGGTTTGATCACCTGTTTCCGAGAGGAGATTTTCGTGTCAAGTCCCGGCCACTTTCCCACATATTGTATGTGAGATCGAGAGATCGTTTGCATGATGTGCGAGATTATATTAAAAAACCCATCAAACCTTTTGCTTTCTAACACGTGACGGCTTTTCACCGAGAGCTGTTAAAAACGGCGTTTAATTGAACATAATTTTGGGATCAAGAGAGTTTAGATTACAATTTAAGGAATCCAATTTTTAACGAAGGTTCATGAACGACTAGATAATACAACATGGTGACTACACCAATCGAAAAACGAAATCATAACCCTGTCTCATCACATATATAAAACTCGATCTTTTATATTATTGCGTGTGTTTGATCCTTAGTCGTTTAGTTTAGTTACATCATTAACTTTAACCTAATGAAACCGTCACTTCTAGATCGTTTGACTCAAGAAAAACTATTAATATTTCGATCGCTAGAGTTAAATTCTCATGGAATGATAACTCTTATACTCATCTTATTTCTTATAAACAACACGTACACTTACGTTAATTCGCGATATACTACGTCGCAAACAAACGGCCTTATGACAACCCTAGAAAGGTTCATGTCTCAAGGCGATCAGTTCCATGACTCATGAGAACTGTTAAAAACCTCGATCAACCAAATTGCGTCGAAGAAAAGCAGGAAAAGAGACTTGGACTATCCATTCATCTGATATGCAAATGCCAAACGAGAAATTCAGACCAAATACTAATACAGAGATCGAGAGACAAGTACACAGAGATCGCCTCTCATGCTTTGAGCAGCAGAACAGCTACATTAAGTTACTGAAAAACTGCAACTTTTGAAACGGTCTCACAAGAGGAGGGCCTAAAAGTTGGAGACTGGCTGGTTTACGTCAAGGGCCGTCTTCTTGAACATACTCTTCCCATCGCAGGAAGGGCCGTCATTGCCACACTAACTAGTTCTTGAATTTGGCAATCGTCTCCTCCAAAAGATGATCCTTGAAGTTGTCAATCAGATGGTGCGACTCGGCTAATAGTTCCAAATATTCCCTAGCTTGCAGGGCAAGGTTTTGAAGGTCTGGGGACAGCTTGTCACAAGGCTGTATAAACCAGAACATATTAATCTCAAATCACATGCAAATGAAGAGGTCTAAACAAGTGTGTAACGACTAAAAGGTACCACATATTTAGCGGCAAGTAAGATTTATAACGTACATTTCGAATGCCCTCTTTGTAACAGCATACATCGACTGAACTAAGTCTTGGAAAAAATAGCCAAGTCATAAAAAAAAGTGCCATTGATTGACTTTGGATGAGTTGTTTCCACCAAGTTATTCATCTCCGCTCTCGCCTTTACAATAATCATATATATCATGGATGCAACTCATACTAGAATAAAGACTACTATGAGAGCAAGTTTCTAAGAAGAAGTAAACAGGTATAGTAAATGATAAGGCAACGTTTACAATCTAAGGGTTTGTTCACACGCTTTCGAGCAACTCCTACAAAGGATCTATTCTTGGTTCCTTGCACAAAAAAATAATATCGACATCTTGACCCCTTAGCCCAAGGTATAATGAATTCTACGATTTCTTTGAGTCATCGATGATTGAATTTCGCATGATCTCAGCTACTGAGGAGACCACAAACCAACGACAACCCAAGTTTCTCATCCTGGACAGGGTTTAAGAAGAGACCACAAACCCCAAAAAGGAAAACCCATTTGTGTGTGCCTAAGATTATTGGCTCAAGGATGTCTCAAACTGAGAATTAGATACCGTTACACTTTGGGGGAAAAAAGAAAAGAAAAGAAGAAGAGCAACGCAGAGCTTTAAAATCTTTTCTAAGACGGATTTGAAAAAAGAGAATTGATAGATGTCTAAAATGATTAATCTAGCAAATACTGCGCTCTTTGCTTACAACTAACTGGGAGAACTAATGGTGGATCTCTTAGGGGGTGATGCAGTTAATTTGGTAAACCATGACTCATACATCAAACCAGCAAAATTAATAGCAACTCATAGCAATAAATAGTTCGTGTTCTTGGACATAAGAAATTACCCTGCACGGGTACGTTGCAGATGACGAGCCTTCTTCCAATGTCGGCATATCCTGGCCAGATGTTTGCATGCCATTCTCAGAGTCGTAGCAATCCTAGCTACTTGGTAAGTAGAGTAGCAATCCTAGCTCGTGAGCAGTTATCCGCAAGCATACTTGAAAACTTACGTTGTTTCCTCTTAAGTTTTCGGTTGATGCGTCGAATAGAGCTTTGCCCCAAGTATTGGGCATTGTTCACAGCCTGCATGTAAGCCGCCTGACACATCAACAACAGATAAATACTATTATAACCCCTAAGAACATTGCATCAAACACAACCTCACAATATGATGACATAATCAACAGAACCACGTGAAGGTTTCAACCAACCACACATTTATCTGCCTGTGGCTGGCACAGATGCGAAGACCTTGATCGATGGTAGAAGAATGAATTCTTCACACCAAGGAGATGAAAATGAGGCACAGAGTGCAAGCAAAAGCACCATAAGACAGAAGACAAAGACCGAAGATGTGTGTCCCATGGCTGAATAATTAAGCAATGACGAAATAAGCAGCTGCTTGCTAGCCATAGCTTAGTTGAGGAATTTCAATAATGTAAAGGGGAGGATGACGGACATAGTTGGAATAACAGAGTCATCCCTGTGGTGCTAGGAATCGCATCAGTGAAGCTCCCAGGAGCCATCATCAAATTTATGTCAAGGAGAAAATTCAGATTCTTAAACCATCTAATTCGCAACCTATAGTTTAGATAATGTTATGCCCGCACCCACATGCAGAAATGTCAGTAGTTCACCGTGACTATCAGTCCCCTGCTTTGCTGCTCAATGAGAGGCCACTTACCTTGATACCAACCTTGCCAGGCAAGTCTAAGATAAGAAAACTTCGGACATGATGGAAATAGAATGCCAATGTGCATATATATAAAGGGACAGTGGGTGTTATCGTTTCTGGAGTTGGATTAGTAAAGTTTTGAGGTTTTTTGCTCAGGATCTTCGCTAACGACCACCAAATAGAACGGCTTCGCTCCCTCCTAAAACTATGGATTATGAAACCTAACCAACATATGATAAAAACGAATCATTGAACAGGTCAACAACTATATGAGAGAAGAGAAACTGAAATAATGAAATGGACTTCAAACTAGAAGATCCATTACTCAAAGATAGCCCAAGTGATACACTTGAAACAATAAACCAGTAAATGGACGCAAAAAGAAAGGTTGAAAATACCTCGTCATGCTCCTCCTTAAGACTAGAGCGAAGTTTTTCAAGAGCAGTTTTCAGGGCTTCTATAATCACAGATCTGGTACAATCAAAAGTTAATGGGTTAATGACTAGATTCTCAGCAACGATTTTTCCACTTATCCAAAACAAATATCTAAGAACTCAACAAAAATATACATGCATGCATACAATAGAACAGACCAAGGTTCGTCGAACCGTGAATCGAATCGGAATCGGTTTTTTAAAAACCAAGTCGGTTTACCGATTCCTAAATTGGTCCAATTCGGTCCAAGTGATTGATGAAGGGTTAGGTCGACTCGGGGCGATTCAGGACGATTCTGATAGTGAATCGGTTCGATTAAAAAACGAAACGATTCGAACGATTCGCACCGAGTCAGTTCGATTCATCGAACCATGGAACAGACAGAAGACGACAACAGAAACTCCAATGAAAGCTAGCTGAACCAGGATCTATGACACCAAAACTAATATTTTTTAATTAAGAGAACAATAAAACAGAGATAGTTCATGTTCATGCACATCTCATATACTAGAGAACTAGTGCCGCTAATATCCACTTTTTGAAGCAATAATTCACAATATTGTTGGTTTTGGTTCCGGATTGCTCACGTGACACGAGTCACAAACATCAAAATGGAAACTAGAAACGGACGAGATTGGAGCTGAAGTTTGAAGAAGATTTGGAATACTCCGAAATTAGTTTTTAGGGTTTAGATTTTGAAGTAGAGGGAGTGAGGGGAAGTTATCTACCCTGAGGGACTTGGGCATAAAAGCTAATTTTGAAAACTTGAGATAGTGTTCCTTGGGCATTGCTTAAGCTTGTTAAGCCAAATATATCGTGTGTAGAGAATATACTAATCATGCAACATATAAAAATCAAACAAGTTTCAGGGTAGGTTTAAAGGGACTCAAAAGTCAAAAGGCCTCGAACTTGAAAACAATTAGTGATAGCATCCTGTCAAGTATAAGATCAAATACATTGTAAAGGAGAATGGAAAAACAATAAAAAAAATGTAAGATTGAAAGCCAACATGAAGATACCAAGGGCCGATGATACTTACAATGGCATTGTCTTGAGCCAAGGTGGAGGCGGCCACAACACAACGAAATTTCAAAACCCAGATAATCCCTCCTTACCCTTAGGATGGTCCAAGGGAAACACTCCGACATCATAGTCCTCTGAAAACGGACTTTCGAACAGAAGAAATTCAAATTCACGTCCAGCATATTTATGAAAACTCCCTTTGATGTAAAGGATGCAATTCCCCTCGCACGATCCACCCAACTCACGAGCCGACACAGAAAACGCAAAATCCAACCCCATAAAGAAAACCTGATCCCCTAAACCAGTAACCTCATCCCACTTGCCCTCCTTCTCCACAAGCCTATAAACCCTAAAATTTGCATCAATCAACTCAGCCTCCGAAGCAGAACACCTAATAACCAAGTACAGCTCCCAACAAGACTCCACCAAGCGTTTCTGCCACCGGCCACCACCACGCTGCGAAATAGGACCCGAAACCACACTCATCTCCAACGTCCGATAATCCAACACATAAACCCTCCCTCTCCTATTCACAACATAAACCCTCCCCTTAAACTCCACCGCATCATCAACCTTAAACCCCTTCCCATCATGCAGAACCTCACACTCCGTCCCGTCCACCCCACCGAACCTCAAGAACCACATCTTCCCCGTCTTGCACAGCACCACCACACCCCGCCCTCCCGGAAACGCGATCGACTTCCTGTACAACCCGCTCCACTCCCTCTTCTTCTCGAACCCCCCGTCCTTCTCCACCCACTTCGCCAGACAAAGACTATTGTACATCCCCACCCTCCAAACCCTAAACCCCAACGAATCTAATTCCTTGGGAAAATTATACGGGAACGGATCGATACTCCGTTTCGTGAGCGGAACCCTAGCGTGCAGTTTCCCTACACTCAACTCGTCCACAAACAACAACCATCCCACAGCATCACCGCCATCATCACAATCCCTTTTAACTAAATATACGGCGGCGGAGGTGAGGACGTAGGAGTCTCCGTCGGAGCCCCAGAAGAGGCCGCGGTGGAAAGTGGGGTTGCCGGGCGGGGGAGGGAGTTTGAAGGGAGGGAGGAGAGGGGAAGGGAAGAGAGCTGCGCCATGATCGGCAAACGCCGCAGAGGCGGCGGAGTTCGAGTCCGGTGGGGTTGAGGAGGGTCGAGATTGTATTGAGGAGTTCCGGCGGGAGGTGGTCGGACCATGGAGACCGTGGAGGAGGCATTCAGGGAGAGTGGGGAGTCTCGCGGTGTCTCATAAGCGGCACTGTTGAAACAAAAAGGGAGGGTGTGTTTTTCCTTGTCGTGGCTTGATTTATGATCTGACCGTAAAAATATTCCTATGTGTTAATTATTAATATAGAGATTTAATTATTTTTTTAAGTGAAGTCAAGTGAAATGAAAAAAAAAAAATGATGTGATGAATTGATGTGGTATAAAATAAATTTTTTTTATCCTAACAGAATTACAATCATTTGACTTAGCATAATAATTTATGTGGGTTGATTGTTAGTGTAAAAACTAAATTATCCTTTGACTTTTATGAGTAAGAGAAATGAGAAAAAAAAGAAGAAGAAAAACAATGGTGGAATGAGTTGATATGATGTAAAGTACATGGTAAGTGTGTTTTCGTATTTTTATAAGGGAAAAAGTTTTCAAATAGGATAAGATTATAAGTTAGTTGTGACGGCCCAATTTAATAAGTGTTGTAATTTTATTGGGACGAGGGAGTTCAATACTTATTATATTGAGATATCTTAATTAAATTATACTCCTTCCGTCCCATAATAAATGTCATCAATTGATCGATACAAAATTTTATATTTGTATTGAATTTTTATGAAATTTGATGAAGGAATAATATTTTTTTGATGATAGTGGGATTTACTGTAATGAGAGAAGATAATAGATATGTTGTACCTGAGTTTGATTCATTTTATATTTTTTTAGATAAAATTTTTTCAAATAATATGTTACAATTATTGTGAAACATAAAAAAAAAAAAAATCTTTCATTTATTATGAAACAAAAAAAATATAATAAATTTGAAAATTATTCATCCATAAAAATATCAAAACAGTTTTCCCTCAGCATACGGAGAGAGAGGGAGGAATAGATTTGAGATCAAATCATATCTCACAAAACACCGCCCAAAAAAAAGAAAAAAAAAACCAATCAGACCTAATCCCTCATCTCCATATCCTATCCTGTCTACCATGCGGCGTCACTCATCATCTTCATCTCCATATCCCTCCTTCCCTCCTCCGCCTCGCATAGTCGTCGAGTCGTCTTCCTCGATACGAAACCCATTTCATCCTAATTAACCTTCGTCCAAAACTTCGACTTTGTCGTCAAGTCAATTTCCCTCTCGTTATGGACATCGCATGATGGCTCTCATCCCACCGTCCTCGCCTCGTCCTCGTCATCATCTTTGTGATTGACTTCAACAAAAAAAGTGATTCACCAATGAATGCGACATAGATGATCGTTTAAGAGGCGTACTAATTTCTGGGGGAGACGTACTCAAATCTTGTGAAAGACATACTACCGATTACTCGTTAACGGTTGGTGACGAAGTGGGCTAGTGATGACTAAGACAAATTTTTTTGTCATGTGTACTACTTAGACGTACTACCATTTGTTAGACGTATTACTCTTTCTTTTTTGTGATGATGACGGAAGAAGATGGTGGATACGAATTTGTATTGCTGAGGCACGATCCAAGATAAACTGGCATACTGGATTATTTGTATTGCAGAGTGAAACGAAAAACTCTTGAGACCCTAAAGCTGAATTATCTTATTCAATCTTTCTTTTTCTAGGTTCATTTTAGCAAATTTAAGACTTACTGTTACGTATTTGCACAGGTTGATATGATTTTGAGTCTTCTACTTGACGTCATATGTTACGTTTCTTTTTTTTTTTTTTTTTTTTGTCTTTGTTATCAGTGTGTTTAATATGCAACATCTCGTTGATTTGTATCCTGAATTGAGTCTATATTATTTATGGGATTTTCATACGCTGAATTGATATGCCTATCAGCCTGTCTTTGTTTTCCTGGTGTGGAGTATACGAAGTCATTCATAGCGTTAAAAGCGTTGAAAAAATTTGACTCAGGGTATCGAAGCAGTGTCCTCTATTCAATTTGGTGCACCATATTGGCTTCGGATTAAAGGGGCAAGCAATATGTCACGGGGTTAGAGTTTTGCAACCCGTACGGCACTCAAGTTACTCGCACCTTCACTCGAGTTCAGCCTAACTCGTCACTCCAAAGTGATTCTTGAGAACGCAAGA
>JAOVYX010021596.1:0-15592 GCA_035668315.1 Drosera spatulata
CATGACAGCCCGACATTCATCACTTGACTACATAGCAAACAGTATTTGTGGGTTTTTTTTTGTTACAAGTTTTTAATCTCTAGTTAAGGTTGTTTTTTTTTTTATGTGTCAGATGTTGATGTTTCATTTCTTGGATTTCTAAATATTGATTTTCGAGAAAATGAAGTTGGTATGGGGGACGCTGCTCTGGTAATCCTTGGTTTGGCTTTGAAGAGTTTGTTTTATGCCGTTGAGCTATCTTAGATTGGGTGTTGCATTGTTTATTTTGTAGTATCATATCTTAATCATCTTTTGTTTTGAGAAGTAGCTAGGTATAATATTGATCCATGTGAGGATCTCTGTTTGTATAGGTTTAATTGTCTAATGTCTATGAAAGTATTTTTTACATTGCTTACTTTTAAGACTTTATGCTCCTTAATCTTGGAAATTAATTTGAAAGCATATATATTGTAGCATCCTTTTGTGTTTGGTGTTATCATGAAATCTTTTGCATTCAAACTCTTCTATGTTTTGCATTGTCGATGTTTTGCATTGTGATCTTTGTCCTATGTGAATCAACGCTTTTTCTATTTTGTCTTTACGTTGATTACAAGTTCTACTAAGTTTTAATCACTTTGAAAAAAAAAAAAAGATCGCACGGCGCGTGGATTACAAACTAGTTTATTTCATCTTAAAAAAATCCATATGGTTACCAATAAGTGGGTTGCATAACTTCAGTCAAATAAGATGCAACCACGCTCACAATTTATTTTAAATCAATTATTTTTTAATTATTAAATGTTAAATTTTAAAAAAATGTTAATCATTTTCACTCGAGTTGTTTAAAATTTGATCCGTCTCGGTTCGTGTACAGCTTTATGCGCATCCCCTAATTTTTGTTTCATCATCAAAACGAAACATGAAATTCATATTTTGTTACAAATAAATTCAAACAAAAGAGGTGCAATTTTAATCATTTTTATAAAAATTAATCATTTTAAAATAAATTCTGATTAAAGGAATTGAAAAGATAAAAATTCGGTACAATATGGATGATTTACATATATTAAATAATCCCTTTGTTCTATTCAAATTGTAACGGTTTGATCTAGTACGATAATTCATGTGTGTGTTGAATTAATAAAGAATAATTATTCTTGTGAGTGTGTGAGATAAAGAAGTGAGGAAAAGAAAAAGGAGAAATGATGATGAGTGGGTTGATGTGATATAAAGTAGAGGTAGTTTGATATTTTTGTATGAAAAAAATTAATAAATAAAAAATATTATAATTTGAATGAGATCACAAAAAAATATTATAATTTAAATAAGACGGAAAGAGTATTCGATAGAGTTGATAGTTTAGCGAAATGATACACGGGCTTTTGGGTGGAAAAAAATATTAAACCAAAATATCTGGTTACGACAATATCTCAATCAACAGGCATGATTTTACCAAACTTTATATAGCAACACATCTTCCATAAGATCTTCACAAATACCCAACCACAACAGTAAACAATAGGACAGAAAGCATCATCGTTCCCCTTCCGATATACTTATCCGTCGTACACCAACTGCTCCTTTGACCAATGGAAATTTATTAACCCCCCGATTCTGCTGCTCCCCAACGGTAACATATCGAAACCCTTTCAGGCTTTCAACAATCCCACTCAAACAATTTCCAAAACCCCACATTTGCATCATTTTTGAACTCAACGTCAAACCACAATTCACATAATCAATGTCTTCATTTTCTCATCTCATCAATGAAACCAACCTCATAGTGATCCACTACCTGGACCCCAAAACATCAACCCAACTCCTCTCCAAGTTCCCCGACACCTCCGCCCTCGGGTTCGACTACTCGAAAAGCGCTCTCTGGTCTCCGCCGCCTGTTCGCAGATTCAATCCCGTCGTTCAATCGAAATGTGTGTCGCCAAGGACGCCGAAGGCTAAGGGGAAGAAGAAGAAGGGAGGGGAAATGGGGGTGTTCAAGAAACTGACGTTGTCTAGGGTGAAGAGGAAGTTCGCTGGGGTTAAATTGAATCTGAATCTGTCAAAGAATAAGACCGGGTGTAGGAAGGACTCGGATGGTTTGGAAACTTCTCGGTCCCCGAAGGGAAAGGTGAAGGTTCTGATTTCATTGCCGTTCTTAATTTGAGGTGTTCTGTGCATTGTGTAAATTTTTTACAAGGAAACGGTGTTTTCTCTCGGGCTTAGTCGTCAGTGAGTCAGTGATTAGTTGAGAGGAAAACTTGCACATATGACGACATGGAATGATGATTTTGAGTTTTGTGTGATGAAAGGTTGATGATACTGGTTTCAATATATGGATTTGAATTGAAAGGATGGTTTCTGGTAAATCAGGAAAACTAGTTAGAGATTAGGAGAAGTTCCGATGATAAATTGGCGGCCAAATGTATTGATGATTTTGTAATACAGCGCCTAGGCTGCCGCCCGAATCAACAGTTATGGTGTGCATACCAATAGTAACTAATAACAAGGTGGATGTTTATTCATAAACGCCATAAATAGAAAGCCAATAGGTGATCGATGCATCAAATGGGGCAATAACATTCATTGCTAATTGAGATTTGCAAATTTATGTTGCATCAGTTGCAAAAAAAATCGTCCTCAATTTTTGCTGTTTTTCCAGCTATATATACTTTCATTGATGCAATGCATGAACTTAATTCAGGGATGGGGAAAGGCCTTGAAGGCGACGTCGAAGCAGTTCAAGAAGAAGAAGGATGTCCCAGTCCATATCAAGCTCTCTAATTATATCTGTTCAAAAGACTTCTAGATAAGTTAGTTGATCAGCATTGCTACTTGCTAGTTAGGTGCTTTATCATTCTCTTCTGGATCTGTCTCTTTCAGGAGCTGAATACTAGTACGTAATATACTAGTTGTTTTAGGAAGCCTCACTTCCAATTTATAGGTAAATTTGTGACGATCACTGTCGAAAAGGCACAACATGGAGGAAATGCTATGGTCGAAGCAACGTGATGTATGGATCAATATGAAGATAGCTGATTAAACTAGCTTATTTTGGCACATTCCATATGCCCTTAGGCGCGCTCTCAGTTTATCCTCACCCTACTGCTACTAATGGACTACATCTATAATACTTGCAGCATCTGAGCTCTGAGAGCTAACTTGTACAATTGTAGCTCTGTCTCACCATCCTTTAGCAAGTCCTGCCATGGTGGCGAACTCCCATCACCCGTGGCTAGTTGTCATATATGCATCTCTAGCATCGAAAAAAGTTACTACTAAAGTCCGATGAAAAATCCAATCCTTGTTCTATCGAAATTCTCTCCATGTCCTGTAAAACTCGTGCTTACCTTCTCATGTTAGCTTAGATGAAAAAAGTTAGGAGCATTCATCTGAAAACTCTCTCCAAGAATCCCACCTGATTTTTTGATACAAAATCGATGAAAATCGATTATCCTTGGCATTCATGGTTCTGTCCCACTCACTCAAAATTCCGTCAATGTTACTAAGATGACCCACCTACCCACCACCAAGTCACCAATGATGTCGCTAGTTGCTTGACTTTGAAGATTCTGCATTTACCCTCCCACAATACATCTATATGTTGTACTGGTAGTATTAAATGTAATACCGGTAAGTATATAGTCTAAACGCTACATATCCATGTCTAAGACTAGTCTTCAGCACTACTAGCCCACGTAAACATGCTTGAAATTCTTTTCGCAATCCGTATACGTCACATCTCATGTGCTCTTGACTGACATGAGCGTATAATATGTGCCATGGACTTGGTCTTTTTAATTTGATAATGATCACCACAACAACAAATCAATAAATCAAATCTTTATCCCATCAAATAAAATCGATCATGATTATTGTTTTATTAAAATAAATAATATTTTAAACAGTCAAATTTATTATCTGAATCATTTTTTTATTTTATCAAAGTCACATCAAAGATCTGTTAATTTAAACTCGAATCTTCAAAATGCATCTTGAACAGATGGCACGATGATTTACACCACATCTATGGTAAGTTGTTCTATACATATACATTTGCCGAACCTCATCGATCACAAGTCCAATATATGCCTCCATGTCTGGAAATGCTCTCTATGAATACCAGGTTATTGGCTGCTATATATGAGACCACAAGCTTGTTTAAACGGAATGCTGTGCTGCTTGCTTTCAGCCATAAAAGTAGGAAAGCTGCAGTCAAATTGATGAAGGCATATTTGGAGAAGAAAAGTCTAACTATGTAATCTTGACAATTGAAAGAGATGGACACCTTTGCCACCAATTATTCGCGACCAAAGCAGGTAGCAAAGACCACAACAATTCAACTCGTCAGTGAACATAAGAATTTTCTAAAAGCATAGAGCTTTAACATGCATCTGATTTTTTCCTGTCTGTAATTTTTGCATGATTGGACTTCAGTATCATGTTAAGTTTCAGTTGTGCCATTTGACGGAAAATGATATACGAAACGAAATGTAGAACTTTGCTCAAAGCTAGAGTATCTAACAATCAAGCTTTGTTCAACTAAATCCGCGATAGGTAGAACCAAACCAAGATATGACTTATTCAGCCAATAACACTCCTTATGTATATCAAGATATTGTTCGTTCCGAATTCACCATATACACTCAAATGGATTTAAAATGCACTTTAGTTAAATTGATTTACAATCTTTTCATAGACCAACAACAAGTTCATCATGATGGGAAATAACCAACACTATGTGAGGATTCAACTAATCTTTCACTAAATAATCTGGTTGTCATTGCGATGCTTGCTAATTTATCTACGAGGTGGTATACAGCACAATGTATCACAATGTTACTAACAAATCCATATAACATACTATTTGCTATTGTATATGTCTGACAATAATGTAAACTTCCACATTACAGAACACAAAGCTGTGCAGCTGTTTATCGATACAGTCGGCGGGGACTTGGTTTGTAGAATATTTTACAAGCACATAAGATTGCAAATGTAAGTTACTATCCAACAGAACTCCTACTTTCAGCATACATCATCGTCCTCCATTACAAATAAGTACTCGTTTGTATATCATCATTAGCATTAGTTAGAAATCGAGCCCACTTAATCAAAGAAAAGACCTACAAATTAGTCAGCGCGATCACCTTAATTAACTTAATGTTGATCAACTTTCGATCACGATTGACACAATTAATCAAAACATATACCAACATCACGATCACCATGGTTAACCCTCCTCTCCCCGGACGAAGAACTCGAAAACCTCGCGGTAGGATCAGGGACATTGTAGTAATTATTTCCCCACAAAGCATCATCAGCCCGCTGCTGCTGTCCTTGGTCGAAGCTGATCGGATACCCCGGCCTCAACGCGGTCCCTGCAATCTGAGCCGTTACATTTCCCAGTTCCGTCCCCTGGTTCGAGAACGCCGGAGTAGGAGCCCCGGTGAACTGCTGAGCCATGGCGCGGAAGTTGGAAGGATCAGTGTGGAGGAGGGTGGTGGGAGTGCGCCTGGAGGCCCTCGAACGGCGTCGTGTGGGCTTGGAGACCCGGCCGCTTTCCTGACTGAGCTGCAATGAATGTTGAGAGATCATTTTTTGTTGTTGTTGTGGTGGTGGAGTGTTTGGTGGTTCCCTGGTGGTAGTGATGGTGGCGGAGTCGGCGGCCGAGGCGGAGGAGGAGAAGGGAGATGGGTGATTTTGGAGGTCATTTTGGTAATATGAGAACTAGTCGCTGGGTGTTGTCATGGTTCCGCTCTTGATTTGGCGTGGTGAGAAAAGGAGAAAGAAAAAGTGGTGGAGTGTGGGATGAAGGAAAGAGGGGGGAGAAGGATGGGTATTTATGGGGTTTGAAATAGGGGAGGGAAGGGTCAATAAGTTGATGGCTTGTTTTAGTTTTAATCTAATGAGAAAAACACATCTAATCCCATCAACTTTTGATCTTTTGGATTTTCTGTATAAAAAAAATATACATTTAGTCGGATAATATGTCAAAAATTTAAGTTTTTTCAAAATTTAAAGAAATAAATATCTATTTTCAAAATTAAAAAAAAAAAAAACAAAATATAAAAAATCAAAAATTCATATGATTAAATATTATTTTTTCTAATTTAAAAGTGACACTCCCTTGTACAAAAACCAAATCATATCCCTTTTTTCCTCCTACCCATGTATTCCTTCCGTCCCGAAAAGAATGTAATATTTTAATTTTACATTCGCATCGATATAAAGTTTGACATGCGTGCAACAACGATCAATTGTAGATTTTTATAAATTTATCGTAAAACATCAATGGTTGTGTAAGTTACATACTTCAACCTAATACATGTTGCGGGACAATCAGACGTGATTTGATATGAAAACGAGACTTATATTCATACGTATAGAATAATGCAAAATACGTATATATTGCATCTTTTGTGGGACGGAGAGAGTAATATTTTCTTCGTCCAATTTTAATTATAATCGTTTGATCCGACACATAATTTTATGTGTTTATTGAATTTTTATGAAAATTAATAAAAAAAGAGCATTGCTTAGTGCTAGTGGGTGTAGGTAGGACTTTGAAGAGAGAAATAAAAGAGAAAGAGGAAGAAGGTGGTATGATAATCTGATTACATTAATATAAATTGATTATTAAATAAGAAAAACATAGAAGTTTTCCAAATAAATTGAAATTAATAAAAAAAATATTATAACTAAATTGGGACGAAGGAGTTCCTGTTTCAATGGAGTGTAGGGAATTATTTTTACATCAATTTATAATCCAATACTCATGTCGTAGTTCTGCTCCTGTATCTAATCATCTTTTCGGGTCAATTACTGATCATCGTCTTAAAGTAAGTCCAATCATGAATTATATATGATATTATAATTATATTTTGACATCAAATTATAAAAAACAGGATTTCAATCATGAGATAAAACTGATGTCAAAATAAAATTGAGTTAAACTTGGTTTCAAATTTTGCACCAGATATAAGTGTAGTTATATTTGTCACGTTAGCATTTTATTTATTTTTTCAATTATCTAGGTTTAAGTTAGATTAATTCACCAATGAATACATAATTCAGTTTGAACTGTTCTTATTTTGTTCTAAAATACAATCAAAGATTAAAACAATAATTATATAATTAATATCAAAATCAATTTATAATATTAAATTATAATAATAATTATGTATGTTTTAATTTTATGATTGGACTGTCTCTCAATAAGCAATTTTCTCACCAACTAGCTAATTATGCCCGAGTCTTTGCCCGGACGGTCCTTTTATTGATCTTCTCTGGGAGAAAAACTCTTTTAAGCTTTACTCACCTTATCAACTTAAATAATATGTTCTCTTGGGAAAAATAAATAAAAATTGGAACATTTTGATTTGTCTCATGGATTAATGATGCATGAACATATATCGTTATAATGAATTGATTGAAACAAATTCTTAATAATGAATAAATATATATCTATGTTTGGATCATTTCAGTCAAAATAAATTTTGACTCATATTTTAGGATGATCAAATTTTATTTATAAATTTATTATAAAATAACAATGATAAAAACAATGATGTAGTTCGAATAAGAAGGAGATTGCATATACGTGTTATGATCTGTTTGTTGTTTTGCCAGGTCAGGTCGTCTGGCATTTGTGCAGTGAAATCAAAAAAACCTAACCGATACGTGCCCGCACTGCGGCGGCGTCTGGGCATGCCTGATACAAGCCAACAAGTCTTCTTCACTGATCGCCCCTCTTGTTGAAATTAGGGTTTCCATCAACCCTCTTCGATTCGATCAATCTCATTTCAAACAATCCAATCATCAGGTTCGTCGATCCTCGATTTATCAACCCCAACATTTCTAACTAATTAATTTTTCACTGATTCTATTGAATTGTTTCTTCGATTAGGTTTAATGTCAATTCGTCGATGTGACTTCATTTTTCCAATCAATTGTCTGTTTTGTTGTCCCTAATTTTATTATCCGATCTGAATCTGAATGCGAGTGTCGGATTACTTGTGAATGATATAAGTTTCTGGGAAAATTGTGTAATCATGATCATCTGCTTTGGATTTTGTGCCTTGATGTTGATCTGATGATGTTTTTTTGCAGGGTGTCGCGTGGCGGCTGAATCGGGGTTTTTGAAGCCAGTATGGTGAGTATTTTCATTTCTTTTGCTATGTTTTTTTTTTTTTTGAATGTGCTTGATTTGTATGATCTGATGTTTTATGTCACATTGTGACTTTTGCAACTTCTTCTTTTATGACAGAATTATCTTCTTGGAGCTTTCAAGCCTGCCAGTCATATTTCCATAGTATTCACGGATGAGAAGAACCGTAAGAAGGTAGCTTCTGTTGTTTTCGTTGTTCATTTATAGCTCTGGTGGTTTTGCTGGAAGTTAATCAATCCCCGTGTTTTTGTGTATCGATCTCATCTCATTGATCTCGTTTTTTATGCAGTTTGTGGGATACATTGATCATTAATTTCGCTGGTTAAAAAAAGTTTTGAATACTTAAGATAGTGATTTTTAGCATTTTGTGTGTAGTTTATTGAATTTGGTTTGGAAAAATCGCAACTTTGTAATTCAGAAATTCTTAAGTCTGGTTCATAGAATCAGCTGCATTACCCAGCCCATTGTCATTTTTGTTCTACCCAAGTTATCATTAATTTATACCATTTGTGGCCTATTGGTTGCTTTGAAACATGACCAGTTTTGATCCGGTTTCAGCATAGGTTGTCTTCTCCGCTAATAAGAGCCTTCTGGCATTGGGCTGAGTTTCTTAATTAATAATTAGAATATGTTTCTATGGTTTAAGTGGAGTTGTGTTTATGTAAAGGAAGAATACCTCATTATCACCTCTTTGCTTCCTGCAGTATAACCTATCTGAGCTTCTTCATGGACCAATATCATTTAAAATTGGATTAGGTCCATTAGGATTGTATTATCAAATTGATTTTGTTACACTATAACTTTTGCTATCTTCTGTTGAATAGGTTCCAATTAAGAAGGAGAATGGTCAAACAGTTATGGTCCCGCTTTTCCAAAGTCAGGAAAACATAGTTGGGAAGGTAACTTCATTGTTGTTGGCAATATGTGCACTCGCACATGTGCAACAAGAAAATATAGATTAATAAATTTTCTTGAGTGTTTTTTTTTAAACCTCTGTAACTCCCATTGTTATATGTTGTATTCCCAGATTTCCATTGAGCCAGTTCAAGGGAAAAAGATTGAGCATAATGGCATTAAAGTTGAGCTGCTTGGCCAAATAGGTGCGCTACCACTTGATCATTTTTCTTTTACTTGGAGCACAAACATATATCTAAGTAGTTCTTTTTATTCATCTGTTGGAAAATAAAGGAGCATTTAGGTCTTGGTCTCTATAATTGTCCACCAACCATTGATTCTTCTGCAAAATGCTTGGGGTGTATAGGGATATGACTCAGAAGAGATTCAAGCACTGTGCTACTGGTAGTTGCATTTTTTTTCCTTTCTAAAAGGAGTATGCTGATTAGAGAATCACCCTTGTGCCTTATATTGTGTATTTTGTTTGCAGAAATGTACTTTGACAGAGGGAATTTCTATGACTTTACATCTCTAGGTGAGTGTTTCACAGCTTAACTCTGACCATCTCCATTTTTTTCAAACTATATATATCCCTTAGGAATTTGTGACTGGTGACTGATTATGTAAGTAATTGACTATCTATATCCTAGCATCCCCATACGCGTATGTGTGATATTTTCTCTGGCATGTTAATCAATTAGAGAAAGGCTAAATATTGACTTCATGGTGATCTTCTTTTTTTTTTTTTTTTCAGTCAGGGAATTGGATGTGCCAGGTGAACTCTATGAGAAGAAACTATATCCATTTGAGTTTTCCACCGTTGAAATGCCCTATGAAACGTACAATGGGGTCAATGTTAGACTCAGGTATTCATCTGTTCCTTCTGTTCTCCCACTCAGTACCTTTAACTGGTTTTGTTGTAGACTGCAGCGAAGTAATATATGTCTGATGTTTCTGATGCTAGGAGGAGAAAACGCTTTTGCTGCGATCATTAACCAGCATTATTTTTGTGTTCTTGGCAGGTATGTCCTGAAGGTGACCATTAGCCGTGGTTATGCTGGAAGCATTATAGAATACCAAGATTTCGTGGTAAGTTTTCCATTCTCTTTTGCTATATTTCCTTCTTTTCTCCCTGCTATTTACTTCCATCTTCTCGTTCTTAACTTGCTATTATCTTGCTTTATCTCATTATCTGTATTTTCCTTCTTTGCCTATCATTTTCTGATCTTCTCTTTTGGGTGCAGGTCCGTAACTATTCACCTCCTCCATCAATTAATAATAGCATTAAGGTTAGCATCTTATATTTCATCTTCATTTTTTTATAATAATGAATGAATATAGAAGTCTCTTACTATTAAGGAAACATTGATGCCTCATTGCCTGAACGATATCTGCGGAAAATATCACAGCCAAGATTTCCTTTATCTCATGTTCACAACAGTTGCTCAAAGCTGAACCAAGTTGCTTCTTTCCTGAGTGCTTTATTTCTGTCTTTGCAAGAATAACGAAATACTGGAGTGCTAGCTCCATTTGTGCAAATATATTCAGAGTTAAGGAAGCAAAAAAGGAAACCTTAAGACTGCTTTAAATAGTCATATGCTTAAACTTTTCCTTTGGTTCTTTACCATCTCTGTGCACCTAAACTGAATAGGCTCAACGTAAGTTCACCAGTCCTTAGCTGGCTTTTTGCTTGAAGTTCTCTTGTGATGCTCACTTGCTGCTCAGCAAAAATGTTAGATTTGCATCTGTTATGTTCTTCATGTTACGAGAACTTTCATTTGTTGTAGATGGAAGTCGGTATTGAAGATTGCATGCATATTGAGTTTGAGTACAACAAAAGCAAGTAGGTGTATTTTTTCTATTTTCTTGAAAGAATTTTTGTGCTTTTGTGATACGTTCATGCTAGAAAACAGGTTACAGGTTTCCTCATTGCCAGTTTTTCTCTAGAAAACTTGCATCATCCTAGTGATCAGTTCCTGTGCTGATCCTTAAGGAATGTACGTTATTAGTTCTTTCTAATTTCTAGAGAAAGAATAGATGCTTATAGATATTATGCTCCTTGTCAGGTACCACTTGAAGGATGTCATCATAGGCAAGATTTATTTTCTCCTTGTCAGAATCAAAATCAAGAATATGGATCTTGAGATCAGGCGGCGAGAGTCAACAGGCTCAGGAGCAAATACTCATGTTGAGACTGAGACACTTGCAAAATTCGAATTGATGGATGGTGCTCCAGTACGAGGTATACCCCTGAGACCTTTTCGTTCTCTTGATATGTTTTACGCACCTTTAATTTAGTTGATAAGATAGCTTGTTATAATGATTAGTGGGCATCATCCTTAGTTTCCCAAAATAGAATGGAAATAAAATGTATATCATATTTGTGAATTTTGTTTTAAAATGTCCTGAATAACAAGTTCCTAGGTCTCGATATGAGACTATGAGTGATGGCGACATCATTCTGGAATTGAAGCTGAAGTGTGAAGATGATTTTATTACACATCGGTCAAGTATGTGATCTATACCTTCTAGCAATTGGAACGAGTGTAAAGGTTTACTGGACTTTGGTATACTCCCTTTTTTTTTTCCCGGAGATGCAAGAGTGGAAGCAAGTCCTTATGTTGTGTTTATGTGTAATCTGCATTGTTGGCTTTGCTGAATTAATTGTTTCCCATGAAAAATTAATTAATTTTCTGCTGATCCACCTCCAGGTGAATCTATCCCAATCCGACTCTTTCTCAGTCCATATGAGCTTACCCCAACCCATCGCAATATCAACAACAAATTTAGCGTCAAGTATTATCTAAACCTTGTGCTTGTTGATGAAGAAGACCGCCGGTACTTCAAGCAGCAAGAGATAATAATGTACCGTCTTGCCGAGGATTCAAGTTGACCATTGCATTGCCAATATGTATTTGATGATTATACTAGGGAATTGGTTAAAAGGTAACTCATTTGCTGATGCTTACCATAATGAAGCTGGATGATGTCCCCCTCGAAGTTCCTTTTACTGATGGTGATGGTGATGGTGATGGTAGGCTGTTTAAGCCATGGCTTCAGTTTCGTGAGTATCTTTGTTCTGTGTACATAAAGCAGTGAGTGCCGACATTGGCCGCCATCGCATGGTTCTGAACTTGCTTTCTTGCTTCTTTTTAGCACATTGGAATGGATTGGATATCTCGTTTTTGCTTTTTTCTTCCTTTTTTTGTTTGGATGAATTTGCCTGCTTGTAATTTACTTGCTTTCTAAGCATGTTAGATACATCATACATTATATGATTACTGTTCCCGACATTTGTATGTTATTAATGTACCAAGAGACCTGCGAATCTCGATTTCCTGCTTCTAGTTCTTGTCCTTCAAGTGTCAGATGTTATGGTGGGGGGAATGGTCATCGACAGCATTGGAGAAGCTCGTTTAAACATCATGAACTTGCACGGTTGTTCTCGAGTTATGTAGCGACATTTTATATGTCCGGTAGTCACACATCAGCAACAGTTTTTGTTTGTTGTATCATAGGCCTCATCCTTCGTGCCCGTGTTTTGGAATACATGAAATCTAATTAAATGGGACAGATATGATGACTTGATCAATGCTCCTATCGTATGATCCCCTCATCAACAAATGGTCTTGTATGGAGGAATTGAGAGACAGTCAGGTTTCTCATGTATTTGGGATTTGGGTCAAGGGCAAGGATTAAACACTTTGCAGCTTCCTTCAAAAAGAAAGATGGTCGAAGGCATGCCTGGTGAGTGAATTGCTTCGTTTCACAGCCGAAATGGTCAAGGTCGGTTTTAGCTTTCAGAAGACAGAAAACCAGCAACGCCTAATATCCATGTATAGCGGTGGAGTGGCATTCATGTACCATCGCAATTTCACCTCTCAACGCAGTCATCATTAATATGATCTTAAAGTCATCATTAATATGGCAAGATCATAACAACATGAATAATTGGCCATCTTGCACATACAAACAAAATCGTGCAATATAACAGAAAGGTGTATACGAGTGACATTTGAAGGCACACTGCTAATTAACAAGGTACTAATTGCTTTAGAACTACATAATGTAACCTTCTATCGAATTTACCAATATAAAGAAACTATAAACTTACATCGGCCGTACATTTCCGTTGTCTACATGAGAGTGGCAATTGGAGATGGAAACTGACATTTGCCCGGCATGCCCGAAATATGTATCCGACACCTGCAGGCTTGGCAACAAAGCGAACCCGGATATCTTACCTTCACTATGGCATTCCTTGGATTAGCTCTCCTAACTATTTTACAATTCACATGAAAACCAAAAAAGTAGTAGAACATGTTTAAATGACAACAGATGGAGCTACCTATACCAACCTTTCTGTGCCCAAGCGCACGTCAGGGGCAACCTCTCAGTTTTTGGTTTTGTCCTGAAAATTTAAAAAACGACCAGGTAAGGCGATCAATTGGCTTGCTATAATGAGCACAAGTAATGCTTTGTTTCTCTATATGAATCCCAAAAGTAACATAATCTCAGACACTTACTTGTATGCCGCAAGAAAAACTACTCGATGGTCGAAAATCTAACAATTCCTGAGAAGAAGGAAACAATAACCACAATATGAACTGCAGCATCAAATTTTATTTCTCCAACATCACATAAAAGTAGAAAGCATACCAGTCCTTGTCCATGCACGCTATGCTGGAGACCAAAAAATTCATCATGGCTTGATGCTGCAGGGTTTAACTGCCCCTACATTGATTATGACCGTATCAGAGTTCATAGAGGACTTGCATAAAACAGACATTTACAGGGTACGTCACCGTACCAGCCCTTGCGTGCTTTGATCATTCTCATAGTAACCATCATAAGGTGGTTCCATCAGGTTAAGCTGCAACTGAATCATACATAGGAAAAGGGTTCATACATAGGAAAAGGGTTCAGAAGACGGATACCACTATCTTACCTATTTGATACAAAGACTAAGCAATTTAGTCCAACGCAACAATAAACCATACAAATCCATAGCGGAACATAAAACCCACCAAGGGCAACTTCATAATGATGATCAGAAGGACTCATTTATGATTCCCATGTGAAATGCCCTAAGCGCTTATAAGTGATTTTTGAAATGAAGTGCAACGCTTACAAGGGCTCATAAGCCAGTTTGACAAATACTCCTAATAGGGTTCATTTCAGAGCATATCTAAATAAATACTAATAGTGCTTATATACACTAGTAAGCTTACTGAAATACCTCATCGACCAATCAACTCAACTAAAAAGAACTTATAAGCAAGGGGCCCTGAAGTGCTCCCTTTATCTTCTGATTTTGTGTTCTTACTTTCTTACTTTGACCTAAACCAAATTAAAGCCACCAAGAGTTAATCAAGACGAACACAAGAAAGAAATAAAAGGCATAACACTGAATCGGCATAAGAAGCTGTAATTTAAGCGTAAAATCTATAAAAGACAAACCATTTGATGCAAGCTGCCCTGTGGCTCACTTATCATGATATCTGATTGAGAAGTCACCTACAAGTAAGATGAGCAAGCTTCAGAGAACCCATTGTTACATTACAAGCTCAAACAGGTATCCACACTAAATCCCAGATGTACCTTTCTTTTCTTTCCTGCATTCTTTTTCTTTGCTACTTTTGTTGATAAATTGTCTTCTTCACCGTCACAAAGAGTATAAGCCTTGCTCCCTATCTTGAGAGCAGTTTCATTAGAGTTGTTGATGTTAACACAGTCCTTCAACGCTTCAGCCATGGCACGAAAAACCACGTTATAAGTTTCTTGAGACATAGATCCTTCCTCGCTCAATTCAATCGCTTGTTTACATACATCATTGTAACGTTTCACCCTAGTTTGCATTCCTTGAGTCCCTTGCACTGTTGATGGCTTGTTCTTCGCCTCTTTTGTCCACCTCCTCAGTATATATCGCGATGGAATACGGGAAACACCACATAATTGGAGAATAATCATTGCATGCCTACATAGAAATCCTTTATATTGGAAAGAGCGGCACAAACAAGAAACTTCTGAATCCGCTTCGTTCCATGCAACAAAAAAGGTTTCGCCAATTTCATAATCCTCCACTCGATATGTAACTGACGCTCCATCAACACTTTCCTGCTTAGGATGACAACCAACAACACCCAAAACCTCCGCTTGAAATCTCTTGAATATTGCATGTGTATAAACAACAGACATTTGCTTCTCCCATGGTGACGGAGATTTTAATGCAGGCTGCTTCTGCCATGTGTCAAAATCAGCCATGTCTTCCTCTTCACGCCTATTCTGCAGAATTGCACCATATTGCCTCATGAATTCTTTGACACTAATTCTCTTATAAATATACTTGTCAAAGAAAGAATTGACACTTTCGGAGCGATGTACACTCGACATTCCAGCAAGAAAAGCATCACCTATATACAAAGGCACCCACTTTCTCCGATCTTCATATAATGACTTAACCCAGTCATCCTCCTGAAGATCAAACCTTCCCACCATTTTCCACCATCTCATTTCAAACTGTTCATCTGTCCATGACTTGAACACACATTTGTT
>JAOVYX010021597.1:0-15590 GCA_035668315.1 Drosera spatulata
ATATGAGGATTCAATATATATTAATATCATGATTTATTAAAAAGTGTATAATTTTTCATAAAATCTCTAACCAAGAGAATTACTTTCTCTTAATGGTGATAAAAATTCCCCGATGCTTCAACAATTTTTTCAGATTTTCTATCCTGAATTCAAACGCGCATAACTTTCTCTTTTTTTAACCAAATTGGGTGATTCTTGATTCATTGGAAACATCAGAAAGTCCTTTACAACTTTGTTTCAAGACTCATTTGCTGAATCAGGATTTAACTATAGTCAAAATGCATTCTAATGTCGAATGTTAAAGCTGTCCAGAAACTGGTATGGTTGGTTTGCTAATTTTTCATATGTTACCCAATCAATTCAATCCCAAATGATTTAAAACTTCATAAACATAACATTTATTTAGTTCTTGTCATGTTTCTTCAATTTTAGGCTTGTTTGATACATAAAATCATAGGTTTCCGGGTCTCACGAGCATAACTCGTCTTTTGACTCATAAACGCATTTCAACCATCCGTGGCTTGTTTTCCTTACCGTTTCTTTTGTTTTTAGCTACAAATGGACTGTATGAGACTAGGCTATGAAGGTCGCAGCGCTTACCCTCTTGTTGAAACGGTTTTGAGCTTATTTTGCTTTCCTTTGACGTGATTAGCTCGACTTCACTCTTCCTTGTTTTCTGGCTCGTGTCCCCCTCTCCCGGTCTATTCTCCTTCCTCTGATGATGATCCTCCTTACGTCTTTGCCTTCTCTATCACCTTGTTGTGTTATTTGAGCAAAATAAAAAAAAAAAAAAAAACAAGGAGAAGAGAGAACAAGAGGAAGAAGAGAGGGAAGTGAAGAGGAGAGTAAGGGAGTCTTGGTGTTGATGTTGGGTGGAGAAGTGATGGGCTTGGTAGTGGAGTGTGTATAATGGGTTTGGTAGTGGAGTGGATGTAGTGGGCTTGGTGGAAGAGTTAGGCGTAGTGGGGTTGATGGTGGAGTGTGTGTAATGGGAGGAAAAGAGAGGGAAAGGGGAGTTGGTGGGGGTAATTAAAAAAAAAAAATCATTCCCGTTCCGTTTAATCGCAGGACCAGTTAATCCCACAACTCCCACAGTCTTCGCTTAAATTTTATCATCACGTTCGAAAAATCATGTTATTAATTAACATATAATTTTTCAAATTTTTTCGCAACAAAAGTTATCCCAACTTCGTCACAAATTTTAAAGTTATGAACGTAACGTTACGTCTCAAAACTTTGAAACGAGACTCGTTTCTTACTTTTAATTTATTACAAAAGAGAAACGCACATTTTCGTTACGTTTATTAATTTTCGAACTATTATTTGATCATAATTTTTATATTTATTTAATCGTAATTTTTTGGGGCTTTACAAAAACACTTGGAGTGTTAACCGTCTAACTGAAGAATATGTAAGAGAAATAGTGAGATTACATGGAGCTCATAAATCCATTGTTTCTGACAAAGATACGAGATTTCAGGCGTATTTCTAGAAAGGCTTACTGAGGGCATTTGGAACGAAATTGAATTTTAGCACTGCCTTTCATCCAGTTTCAGATGGACAAACGGAAAGAACAATCCAGACGCTAGAAGACATGTTACAATCATGTGCCTTACACTTCCAACGATCATGGGACCGACACTTACCTTTGGTGGAATTCACTTACAACAACAGTTTTCATTCCAGTATCGGTATGGCTCTGTACGAAGCTCTTTATGGAAGGATGTGTAGGACGCCGTTTTACCGGGATGACATTGAGAATACGATAGTCATTGGGCCAGAGTCATTACTAGAGATGACGGAGGCCATCACACAGATCAGAAATGGATTGAAAATGGCTCAAGATCGTCAAAAGTCATACGCAGATGTGCGATGAAAGCCGCTCGAGTTTGATATGGAAGATCATGTATTTCTGAAGGTTTCTCCCACGAAGAGTGTTATGCGATTTGGAAAGAAAAGAAAGGTACGCCCTCGCTACATAAGACCTAATGAGGTTCTGGAACGGGTAGGAGAAATTGCATACAGACTTACACTACCAATTGATCTTTCAGGCATGCATAACGTATTCCATGTATCACAGCTGAGGAAATACATGTCAGATCCAAGCCATGTCATTCAGTACGAGTCGATCATTCTGGAAGAGAATCTGACATGCGAGGAGCAACCTCAGCAGATCTTAGATCGTCGTGAAAAACTCCACAAAAAAACCGTATCATTTCACTCGTAAAAGTCCTCTGAGTTAACCACCTGACCTCGGAGGCAACTTGGGAGGAGGAGGAAACAATGCAAAAGTAATACCCGTATCTATTTCTCAGTAAGTCATCACTTGCCCTTATTTAAATCAGTTTTGGGGACGAAACTTCCTAAAAGTTAGGGGTGATGTAATATCCGAGGATTTTGGGAATTTAGAAACGAATATATAACATTACGATTTTTAAATAAATTATGCTTAAAGGTTATATATTTTAATCCAAAAAAATATTTGATTATTAAATCAAATATGACGATGGGATATTTAGGATAATTAAATGATCGTTACGACGATGAAAATTATGAACGAATAACGTTACAACGATATAACGTTATAAACATTGCACGATAAGCCTATTGATTTAATCCCATAAATAATGGATTATGATTCGAGAGGTGATAGTTTCGTATATGAGATAACTCTATCGATGCAAATAAATTATCGAAGAGTTAATATTACGAAATTAGGTGAATAATGGATTGAACGAAACATATCGTGGGACGGAATGTGGGATAATTCCCACATGTACCTAATTCTCCCACTTTCTCCCATTCTCTTCCGCCTACTCCTACCATCACTCCATTGCCTGCCACTCTCACCTGCCATCACCACCAGTAGTCTCCACCAGCGGCCTCCGCCAACGTCGCCATCACCTCATCATCACGATCACGCATCATTTCACTATCATCATCGTCATCGTCGTCTTTGTCGTCTCGTCACCACTTCCTCACTGTCATCATCCGCATCATCATTGCCATCGTCGTCTTCAGGCAGCAATCACAGCGAGGAGGCGGGAAAACAGCAGCGGGAAGCCGAGAGACGATAACCACTTCGAGGAAATCAAACGTGTTCGAGGTAACCTCACTCGTCCGAAACGTCTCTTTTATCCGTTCACATGATTTAAGCACGTTCGTGTATGTGTGGGATGTGTTTATACTATGTTTGATGTATATGCAATGATTTGGATACGTTGTGGTGTGATTTGAGGGATCCGTGGTGTCGAACGAGAGTTTCCTGTAGGTTCTAAACTGCAGAACAGTCGCGGCCGCGACCATTCTGGGTCGCGCCCGCGACGGGGAAGAAAATATGGATTTTTGGTTCACAGGCACGTCGTGCCCGCGACGGCCTTTTGGCCAAGAATTTATTGATTTTTTGCATCAAACCTTAAACCTAAATGCATATTTGAGATATATAACCCATACGCATGGAAATATAACGTCAAACGTGCATATACGATCACGTTTGATATGTGGTGGGGTATTTGGGGTCAAAATGAACTAGAATGCACCATTATAATGTATATACTCTCACAGAAAATAAGTGAAAGCGACCGCTAACGATTAATAAAAAGGGAATGGGGGATGTGGAGCATAGTTACACTATCCATGTGAACGAATGAAAAGCAAACGAATAAGAAATATCGCCTCCTTAACTGATAGGGACGGCTTTGACATTCCTTGTGGATCCGTTGGATCGTTTGTCGTTTTCCTTGAAATTATTAAGAAGGTCGAACATGGTGTCTTTTTTTTTATCCATTGCGATCATCTGTTACATTCGTTGAATAGCCTTGGTGGCTTTATTTGAGTCATTGCACTACAGTACAATTCTCTGAGTCAACGTTACGTGTTAGAACTAGCTAGAGAGCGATGGGCATCCCCCATCCTCTTTGCATGCATGCAGCGGCTTCTAAGCCGTTGTGGCGGGACCACGGGTTGCTCTCTACAGGGAGGCCCAAATTATCTCAATGCTGACAAACGATACCATATTGAATGCGCGTAAGAGGTGCAAGGTGACGCGCAGAGTAGGCACGTGCGAATATACAAAATCTATTGGGTAACCCGGCTGACGATTGACATCTTATCTCTGTACTCCGAATCGGTCATATCCTTGGAGTTGGCGTTTTTGAGTCAAGTCATGAACCCTAAATAAATACAATGGAAAGAAATGACTCTTAAAAGTAATACGAAGCCATATAAAGCAATGAGAAGCGATGCTGTTTGATATGGCGCCCATATTTTTCTATATATATATATATATTTTAGGGACTTTCGACGGTCGTCATAACCGTTAGCGGAAGTTCCCTGTAATTGGATTCATACACCTGAGGTTGCTGAGCTTCATTAACTCACGGTTATAATTTTCAAGTGCAGGTACGCCCCTAACAACACTTGAAGGCTCTTAGTGTGAGTTTGTATGCATATAGATGATCTCACGTATTTTCGGATGTAATAGCAGATCAGAGGATCTATCTTGTTTAATGTAATAATCGGTCTGGATGGTCTTCGCACCGATGCTGCAATTAAAACAGGTATTTGAGAATGTAAGTTATGAATGTGGCTACTATTTATAGTTTTTTTGACATTTATATCCCTAAACCCATTCGTTTTGTTTGGCATTATCACGGATCGGATCCGTGACAGCATAACGCTCACGAGTCTTTCGACACGGAAATCCGAGGGCAGTACATTTATTAGTTTCAATATATGAAAAAATAATATATGAAAATGTATATAGAAAATCTATTGGACGACTGAGTCAAAAACTAAATCTCTATACAAAAAAACAAAACAAAACATTGTAGCAGTGTATTATAGGGATAAAGATAGAGAAATTGGTGTGAATGGTCCTAAAGTGTAAATTTATCAATAGATGTTTATTTTTAAATTTATTTATCGAGAAATTATTCCTAACTTATTAATTATTTCCTATGTCCCATAAATTTTGCACCGTTTTTTCATTTCGAGATGTCCCAATTTTCTTGTGCATCATTTTCTAATATGGTAAGTTTTGCGTGGTTAAAAATTAAAATAAGTGAAAAAAGAAATTTTATGTGGTTAAGAATTGGAGTTGAAAGAGAAAGGAGATATATTTAAATTTACATAACAAAAATAAAAATTGTAAAATTTATGGGATAGAGGGAGTATCATTTATATTTATTTGGTTTGATTTCACGAATGAATTGTTGTCTTTCTACAGGAATTAAAGTCTTTTTATTTTTGATAGGTGACTAATTGATATTCTCTTTATCGCAAAATAATTACAGTATAACATTTGATTTTTTTCATTATTTAGCACGTATTTTGAGAATGTTTGTTTATCATCTTAATCACGTCATTGGCATCAGTTCAAAGTACGTAATTTAAATTATCAGTACTGTTCAAAAAAAAATTTCAAAAAATGATGTTTCATCGTTCTTTGATATGACTCAAATTTCGCATCGACAAGTATATACGGTCAAAATGTTATTAATTATTTTCAGACATGATGAATAAATAAGATAACGAGATATAATCAATTAATAAATATTTTAGATTTTGATGACTAACAAGTAATTTTTGTCTACATTAAAACTAGTTTTACCATCATAGAAATCGAATTTAATCTTATCATACAACGTCAAATCATTAAATAGGTTTTGTTTGTTATATTTATTGAGTAAGAAAATCGATATTTTCAAAATCATCGTTTGACAAGGACAATATATTATGAGAGAAATAATTTATTCAAACTAATTTTATGAGTATATTAACCTTGACGATTACAAAAACTATGTAGGCAATTGTTACTCCTTGTGTAAAACTTCAAACCTTTCCTTCAACATGTATACACGATTAGACCGTTAGTAATCAGATACAGTATAATCCAGTCTAGTCTAGTTATAAAACCAACAAGAATCTCTCACATCCCTCTTCTCTCTAACACTCTCCCTCTTCAAACCAACTGTCTCCCTCACTCCTAGTCACTAATCGCCGTTCTCCGATCACCACTCTCCGGCGCAAAACCAACCGCTCCAGTGGAAATAAAAACTCTCCGGCTAAGTAACTCTATCACAATTCACCCCTATCGAATCCGGTTGATGAGAGAAGAACAACAATACCAGCTGCTAAAACACAACCTCTCCCGATGATGGTGACGGCGGCGATGAACGCGACGACTTTCTCGATCGGAGTCAACGTCGACGACGTCGATTTTTCCGACTTCGATTTCACCGGAGAGTTGATCGACAGCATCGATTTCGAGGACCTGTTCGACGGATTGCCTGATTTCGAGACCGAGTACTTGAGCAGCAGCGGATGCGAGGAGGATCAGTGCTCGGAGATCAATGTTTTGACGGAGGAGGAGGAGGAGGAGGAGGGGAAAGTGGAGTTCATGGCGTTGATCGATGAGGCGATGGCGATAACGGCGACGACGACGGCGAGTTTGAGTGGTGAGGAGAGTAGGGGAGACGAGGAGGAGGAGATGGTGGAGAGTAAGAAGAGTGAGGGGGAGAGTGTTGGTGAAGAGATGGCGAATCGGAATCGGAATTTGAGAAAATGGAGGGTGAAGAGTCGGCGTGGGAAGAGCGACGAGGGGAGTAATTATGAAGCGAAGAGGAAGGTTAAGGTTAGCTTTGATGATGATTAGGCCTTTGCTTTTGAATCATTAATTAATTTGATTAGTGCGAAGCGTGTGGCATATTTGTTGATTAGTTAATTAGGGCTTGTTTGGTATTGATTATGTTTTGTGTTTATGTTTGTGTTTCCATTTGCCAGTAGTGGGAAGTGCTTGATATTGATTTGAGCAAATGTAAAACGAAAACTTTAAATTGAGTAAGAAAACCATAAGAGTTAGTGCTATGTTATTGGTTCTGGATTTCATTATTTTTCTACACTTGATGTAAAACAATACTTAAATCAATGTAGTTTGTTGATTGGTGATTGATTAGTTTAGAAATCATATGTATAATGATGTAGGTGGATTGGACGCCGGAGCTGCACCGGAGGTTCTTGGAGGCGGTGGAGAAGCTAGGGGCGGATAAGGCGGTACCATCTCGGATACTCGAAATGATGGGCATTAATTGTCTCACCCGCCACAACGTTGCTAGTCACCTCCAGGTCCCCTCCGTTCTTCACTAGCTGCTTTTGATTCTTTGAAGGATATGTATTTTGATTGAAAGAGCTTGGAGCGTTTAACTGTTAGTATTATATCGGATCCGCGATACTTAGGAAATGCAAAATAATGAGTTATTATTTTGACGTTAGCATAATCTGGTGTCTACATTCAATCAACGAAACAGATAAGAATTGATAGGGAGAATGAAAATTTGTACTGAAGGTATGTCCCTAGCCCCTAGAATGGTTGTGTGTGGTTTTATCATTGTAGCAATATTGATTGCTTACTAGAATCTACACTGAGAGAAGATGCAACAGCACTATTTCCAGCATTCTGCAAACTTTGGTAGTATGTTTCACTGTTACCATGCGATCCTGAAAGTTGTGTGGCACGATACTTTCGCAGAAGTACAGATCACGGAGGAAACATCTGGTGGGCAGAGAGTCTGAGGCAGCGACTTGGAGCCAGAAACGGGATACTTATGGTGTGCCAGCGACTGGAGGCAAGGGCACCGGGCACCAGCTGTGGCATGTCCCTATTGTGGGGTTTCCTCCTCCTGGTTTGAGACCAATGCATCCTGGTTTTAGACCACTTCTTGTTTGGGGCCATCCCTCAATAGAATCGTGGCATAGACACCTAGGAGCTCCACCGTCTCCAAAACCTCCTCGGACGGTATGGCCCCCTCTACATCATTATCCACCAGTTGGTCACTCGTTTTGGCACCGCCAACAGGTAATCTCTTTATTTTCCTCACTTGTATATACCTTACATAATAGGGTCGTCCGAAGACAGAAAACATCATTAGATAAACGGCTATGTCGTTTCACTTGGGTACAAATTTACTCGGTTGACGAATTTTAGTCAGAAAATTATTAACGACCATGGAAATATTTGTCATTGAATTAGAGACTGGCTTTGAATAATGCTCAAGCCAAATGAATCACTTCCAAGTTACTGTATTCATTGATAACACGTTAGATAGTTGCAACAGATAGGGTATTCTTTTTCTGTTCTTAATTTTTGTTTCCTCAATGAGGTAGATGGGATACAATATAACGAATTGTTTCAGCCAAGCATTTTGTTTCTCTTCTTACATTGCATCTGCTAATTTTGGTACCACAGGTCCCATATGCTTTGGCACCACCAGGACCTTGTTTCCCACAATCATTGCCGCCAACGGTATAAACCTTAGTCCTTGATATCTTGTATCCCCTTAGAATGTGGAAATTTTGAGAATGTATGTTCCGTTTTACATCCGGAAATTGATATATGCAATCACTTGTCTAGGTAGTCCGTTTACTTGGGATACTCCCGTTTGTTTATACTTCATTCACATAAATCTCTCACTCTTCTTTACATGAGTTTGGAGATGTTTTTCAGAGATTTCCCGCTCCTCCTGTTCCTGGCATACCACCACATGCGTTGTACAAAGCGGGCCATGGAATGGGCCAACCGCTGGCTAAGGTTCCACCAGGTCTTGGCCACCTTCCACCGAGCTTTCACCCGGTAAGCTCATATCTTCACCTAAATAGTTACTCGAAGTCATTATATGGTTACCTCAGCCCAATGCAGCAGGGGCAGCTCTAGGATTTAGCCTTCATTTTCGACATGTATGATAGATCACGAGAGATTGAGAATGAAAATAGCTTCAGATCGTGCAATAAAAACATTCATGATACAGACCCATCCTTTTTTTTTTTTTTTTATTGGAACATGTCATTTGGTCTATACTTGTATTACTTTAAGCAGCTTTCTCGTTCCCAGGAGAGAATCAATATTAGTACTTAGCAGCGAATCGTTAAACTGGACACTAAATTCTAAATTGAGCTATTGATTAGCTCTTTTGCAACGAAAAACTAGTCGTCGTATCTCAATCATGGACTTCGGGCCTTCAGCGGTAGAGATTGTTGGTTGTTCATCTTGTTTTCTGTTGAAGTGCTTATTTAGGTAGGAGAAACCATATACCCTTGAATCTTGATGTCTATGCATTATATATCGCAGCTAACTTGCAGGAAAGTTTCAACATTTCATCCCATCGAGTTTATGCCAGTATTTGAGAAATCATATCTTATTTGCAGACTGAGGAGAGCGTAGATGCAGTGATGGGTGATGTGTTAGCAAAGCCATGGCTGCCGCTACCTATAGGATTAAAGCCTCCCTCGGTTGACAGCGTGCTGGTGGAACTCCAACGACAAGGCATTGCAGAGATACCACCGCACACCATGGCCTGTGCTTGAACCTCCAGGATCCTTGGACTTGATCAGAGTGCTTCAAGCGATGGAAGCGAAACACAACCCAATTCGACGACATTTCAGTGCACCCTTTACATAGGTGCATCAAGCTTCTTTTTGAGCTCTTTCTTTTGTTCTTGTTCATGAGGAATTGAGGATCCTTTATGAGCCTTTTCCTTGTGTACTTCCATAAACAATACAAAAGACATTGTAAGATCTAAGTTGAGATGGACTTCTTTTCCACATGGATCCGTTATATGATACTGCTTATCGTTTTTGCTCTTCCCTTTGTCTCTGGTAAGCACACTGTATACAAGTAAGCGCACATATGAAAGTTTTTGTAAGAAACTCTGTAAGACTTGACTATTATGGTGAAGATCCACAAAAGAATAGATATTAAATTGTTATGCGTGGTCGATGGCTGAATTTCGATATCTGAAACATTGATCTTTAAATTCAATTATCGATTTTTAAATCCAACCATCTAACAACACATTTAATTACAAATTCAACAAACCTCATTAAGTTTAGTTTAAAAAATATCTTTTTTGATGAAGAGTTTAAATATGTCTTGATCTATCTAAATCAACAATTCTAAAAATACTTGATGTAAGATCTAATTTGTATTTCTTTTATACTTTAAAATTTTTTAGTTAGGGTCAAATCAATTTCCAATCAGATTAAACATCAGATATCAAATTATTTACATGACAGACAAATTTGGATGAATCGTATAATAATTCATATCTTACTTCTCATTTATCTTTTCATCAATCACAAAATCTATTATACATCTTAAATTTTCTTTTCTTTCATGACTATCCCCCATTTATTTATCATAATAATGAAATACGTCACAACTAACATAAATAATGCTCGCACAAGCTTATAAATACATTGTTATCACAAAAATACATTATCGGTTCACAATTTCACATACGTTCTTTTCTTCGTCGCCTTCAAATAAAAGAGTCTCACAAACCCTCTCTGCTACTTCACCCCTCTTCTTATACTCGGTAGTTTCTCCGCAAACCCTAATTCGTCAAATCCCGCAAATCTCATCCAAAGCTTCATCGAATCCTCGATCATGGCGATTCCCAATAATGATTCGAAGAGTTCCAACGATTCCAAAAAGAAGCAAGACAAAAAAGATGAAGATCTGGTAAACAATCCCCCAATTTTCGTCGCTTACACCATTGCTTCATCATGTTTTGATTGCAATCGTGTTTGGTTTTGATCTGGTTCTGTGTTTTGATTGGTTGTGATTGTGATTTTGATTTGTAGTCGGAGGAGGATCTGGCGCTGAAGCAGCAACTGGAGCTGTATGTGGAGCGAGTGCAGGATACGGATCCCGGGTTGCAGAGGACCGCGCTCGAGAGCATGAGGTACTTGTTGCTCTTGGTTGATGATGTTGGTCTCATGTGTTGGATTGACTTTGTTGAAGTGGAGGATATGCTTTGTTGCCTGTTCGCGTTGAGAGTAGCGTATAAAGATGTGATTTTGTACTTCTGCTCGAGTGGTGCTCGGATGCATTGGGAGATTGAGGTTCTGATATTGTTCATGTTAGTATTGAGTGGTATGCGAAGATGAAGTTTAGATTGAGGATTAAGACTGTCGGCCTGCAGGTGCTGTGATTTTTAGTTCTGACATTGTGACATTTGGCTTGCAGAGGAGTTTATAATCGATTTGGTGCTATGCGAAAACGAAGTTGCTGGTTTGATTATTTTTTCTCTTTTCAATTAGAGGTAGGGGAAGGGAGGAGGAAATTATTGACTTGGATAGGACAATGAAAATAGAAATTTTAGCGAGATAAATATTTTGAATGCTTTGAGTATCAACTATGTTACTTGAGATCATTGTTTGGTTGAATAGTTGTGGTTTACGAAGTAATACAGCTGAACTTGGGCTTTTGAAGTATTGAATATGGGGGATATATTGCTGAATGCGAATATGGGATGATCTAAAATCTGAATATATAAAAAGGATCCAGCTTGTGTACTTTTACTTCTCTTTTTCTCTTTATTAGCTAGTGAAGTGGAGTAAATCCTCAACGTTTCTGGATTCTAGGTGTTATAGGCAATATGCATTGCAGCCCAGATCTAGTTCTAAGACGCAAACACTTTTGGTTGTTTAAAGGCTATGCCTTTCAACTTATTCGAGGAATTGGACTCTTGATTGAACAATGCTGATGTTGCCAATCAGTCAAATCTATCATGAGTTCCTCGCAACAGTAGTATCTGTGTTCTGACGATGTAGGGTCGCGAAAAATAAATCAAAGATGCTCTTGTCTATATGGAAAAGTCCAATGGATGCCAAAATTAACCAAGAATAGCTTTGTAGGTTAAGGATATCATTCAGGAGCAATCTTCCTTTTAAGGCCAGTACATGTTCCATAATGTTGTGAACTTTGCTCAAGTTCCTACTTCAGCTTGATCAAACGAGTTCCTTGTTTCAATGGATTCTTGCTGGAACTTGTGATACAACTTTATTCTCTTAAACACTAGGTAATATTGGAAATATGGTGAATCGGATACTTACACTCTTATCTGCAGTGACAATTACTTTGCAGTCCTTGACTACATATTACCTTGTAGAATGGATAGGCTAGTCGCAACTACTGTCAATGAATGTTAAATATGAAAAACCCTTTTGGCATTCATTTTTTTTATATCAATGATGGCTTTCAATTTGACTACTGAGTGCTCAAGTTTTGACTCTCGATGAATGTGTTTGTAAAGGATGACTTCTTAATTTTATTGAAACGTATGATGTATGATTTTTCTTTGTAGGCAGGAGATTCGTACTTCAACCAGTTCTATGACTTCGGTACCAAAACCGTTGAAGTTTCTTCGTCCTCACTATGGCACCTTAAAGGCATATTATGAAACTATGAGTGATTCGGATCTGAAGGTTTGTCTCTTTGCGCATGTTGAAATATCACCACATGAGTTGGAAGTCTATGTGACAGAGGCTGGCAAAGATAATTCTTATCTTTGGATTAGATCTTAGATTAGATTATTTTTAAGTATTTGGATATTTTTTTTTATCTTTTCTTGTTTTATCTTTATTTATTTAATTTCGTAGTTATTAAATCTTTTAGAAACCGTATAAATATTCTGTTACGGTTAAAGTTTTGATCAACAAGATTGATTTTAACTTTCAGAGAAGTTCGTTCTTCGTTTGTCCTTGTGATTTCAAGGTGTTCTAGATTAATGTCGAGAACTTTAGTCTTGTTATCCGTGCTTTATGCTGTGTCACTATGTTTCATTCATGACACCTTTCTTGTATTCCTCATGCAGAGATTCCTTGCAGACATACTTTCAGTTTTGGCACTGACAATGTCAGTGGAAGGTGAACGGGTGAGTTTACTGTTTCCCTTTCATGCTCCATTTCTTCTATGTTTTCAGAAGACTGTGTTTCCTATTTTGATCAGAACCTTTTAATTATTTAGTTTTTCTTCTATAGGAGAGCTTGAAGTACAGATTGCTGGGATCTGAAGGTGATATTGGATCATGGGGCCATGAATACGTCAGGTAATTTCCCTCAGTAATAGTGTTTTAGTTTTGATATGTAACGCAGCTATTCCTTTTAACTCTTTGTATATAATCTCTTTCTTATTGTGATTTCATTATATGCAAAAGAATCATCAAACACCTATCTAGCGATATTAGTAGCTTAGGACGTATATTAGTCACTGTTTTTCCTTATTAAACTTGAAAATTTTTTGTATCAGAAATTTGGCAGGGGAAATCGCACAGGAGTACTCAAAGAGACAGGTAAGCTTTTCTTGATTGACATGCTGTGATGTTTTGGCTGTTGGTCCTTTTTTGCTTTTCGTTGTCGTGATTTTTATCTCAAGAGATACTAGTTAAACGGATCTACGGAAGTAGTCGTTGCCTTCAATCAGGGGTGTTTATAGATGGCGAAACAGGGAAGAGAAGTTCAGACCGATGAATTATACGAATTAGAAGATGAAGATGTGGGGGGATTTCTGTTCTATAAGAGAACAAATTTTAACTTTGTATGCTCTGAAAATAATAGGGGAATGTGAAAATTTTCCAGTTTGATCATCTTTGTAAGCTGACTGACCGCTGCTCGACAAGTGTTGCGCTGTTACAGTAGTGTGAAGTGTATAATAAAGGAGTTGAAACAACATTGTCCAATTACATTATAGCTCACAACTTCTTGCTCATGACTCCCGTGATTGGAGTGGAATATTATTGTTCTCTTCATCTGAGTTTTATTACTAGGAGTCTGCGAGAGTACTGTCTAGATATTCCGGCGCCACAGCTCCATCTGTTTATTCTGTATTGACTGTTGCTTCCAAGGGATAACTTCAATGATTCTTATATGTGGATGCTTGTAACAGCTAACTTCATATGATCAATGGGGCATGCTCTTTTTTTCCTTTTTCTTATTTCTTTTTGCAGTTCTATGATTCTGGAAATAATTTGTGGTGACTTCTAACTGTTTCAGAGTGAAGAGGGAACTATTGATGATCTGATGGATCTGGTGCAACAAATAGTTAAATTTCACATGAAGGTCAGGATTAATCAAATACTCTCTGACAGCTCATTTTCGTGTCTCAGATACTCTATATTAATTTTATGCTGGTGGTCTCATGATTTTTCTGTGTATTTAGCACAATGCTGAGCCTGAAGCCGTGGATCTCTTGATGGAGGTGCTGCATGACAATGATTTGATGGTTATGTTTTCAACTAGTAACCTGAGCTCGAATATAAAAGTGATCATGTTGGTTGTAGGTTGAGGACTTGGATCCTCTTGTGGAACATGTAGATGCTACGAATTTCAGAAGGACATGCCTGTATTTGAAGGCCACAGCAAGGTTTGTTTTATCTCACAGTACTCACAGTTCTATTTTTTTGTGTGTTCGCTCTTCTGTGATATCTTTGCCTGGGGTTATGGACGTATTCGTCCTTGTGTTCCCCTTAATGGTTATATGTAGAATGTGGTAGCAACTTTCTGAAGCCACTGCTACAAATGGGCATTACAAATGAACAAGGTCTTTTAGAAAATGGAAGCAAATTGAAAACTTCCACTGATATAGTGGAAGAGTGTATTTATTAGACATCAATCTGATCTGATCTTCTGATTGGCTCTTGTGCATGCTCAAATTATTGTTTCTGATAGAGACTGTGACCCTTTTTTTGTATTATAATCCAGATTGCTTCCTGGTCCGGACGATTTATTGGTTCTCGACATTGCATATGCCATTTATATGAAGTTTAATGAGTTTGCAAGTGCATTGCAAATTGCATTGTCCCTCGACAACTTACAGGTAAGAATTTTCTTTTCTTATTTTGGACACAATTGAATGGTGCCATGCATTATTGACTGTGTCTTATGCTTAATGTCGAATCTTAGTGATAATATCATGGCTATTTGTCTTCATGCTTCGTGGAATACCTTCTTATGCCAGATTCGCTTTCATTTTCTTTGGCCATTTTATCTTCAGCTCTGTTTGGTGGAGTTCCAAAAGTAAAATAAAAAGGTTCTGGTCTTATGGCCTAAGAGTTGAGATATGGTCAAGTTTTCTTGTTGTTCATGAACTTAAACACGTCTGTTGGAACTAAGAAGTTAGCCTAGTCGATCAGCTCATAACCCCAAGCTAAGGACCGTTAGAATTAATCATTGGTAGAGTCTATTGTTTTGCCCTTAATCATGGAGACTTGCTGCAGTGTAGTGTAGCTGTTTCAATGTGTGTGTTCTGTTTTTACAGCAATTGAAAAATCGAATGAGTGGCAGCATGCTTTTCTTGCGATCTTACATTCTCAATTTATTGCAGTATGTGAGCCAAATTTTTAAAACATGTAATGATGATCTTCAGAAGAAGCAGTTTGGCTACATCATTGGGCGACAGGTAATCCTCTGACTGTAGATTTTTATGTTCTTGTGCCTTGACAACGAGATGGAGCTTGAAATATGGATCTGCACATCATTGGCCAAGATAAAACATTCTATGTACTATTAGTTGTTCGTTTACTTTCTCATAATAAGCTGTAATAGATTATGAGCCCTATGCCTGAAGATGTCAAATATATGAAGCATGTGATTTTTCGTTATTTTATCTTGGCCTTAGAGCTGGTCTACTCTAAATGATCATTCAATTATTGTATGCTTGTTTGGGGGGGGGGGTGTGTTTCCTTCTGTAATAATTTGTGTCTTCTCGGTATAACATGCTCAAATTGTCAATATCCTGTCGAAAATGAGTAATG
>JAOVYX010021598.1:0-15590 GCA_035668315.1 Drosera spatulata
ACAATCAGCAACAAATTGGCACAAGATAAATTGAACCCAAATCGATAAACATACACATACCCCGACTCAAATCTCCCCCTGAAACCGCTCCAACAATGTGAGATTCCCGTTTATCGAGTGAGATTCCAGTTTATCGAGTGAGAAATGAGAAATCCACGATGTGAGAAGAAGGCAGGGGAGGAAGCAGTGTAGGCGGAGAAATGAGAAGGGTGTTGAGGAAGCAGGGGAGAGAAATGAGAAGAAGCCGGGGAGGAAGGCTCGGATCTGATTTCTAACCTAACTTTAGCGACTAATAATAACATTGGTCGCCGATTTTGCGACTAAAAATAACCGTAGTCGCCACATTGGCGACTAAACTTTACAATGGTCGCCAATTGGGTTACAAAACTCATCAAATGAACAAAACCTTTGGTAAAAAAGTTCGCGACTAATAAACAACTTAGTCGTTAATTTAGCGACTATTAAATAATTTAGTCGCCAATTTAGCGACTATTACAGAGTTTAGTCGCCAATTTTGCGACTACTACAGAGTTTGGTCGCCAATTTAGCGACTACTACAGAGTTTGGTCGCCAATTTAGCGACTACTACATAGTTTGGTCGCCAATTTAGCGACTACTACATAGTTTGGTCGTCAATTTAGCGACTACTACATATTTTAGTCGCCAAATTAGCGACTAATAATGAAAATAGTCGTCAATTTATCCCAGTTTTTTTTTTAAATTTAAGCATTTGTTTTTGCGACTAAAAAGCTGTTTTTAGTCGCAAAAAGGGCGACTAAAGTTTTTCTTTAGTCGCCCGTGACCCTAATTTTTTGTAGTGGTATAACGTAAAAAGTTGGATGGGTTTACGTAGTTACAATATCAATCAAGGGAAAGAATGTGTTTTTTTTACTTATTTAGAAGATATCAAATCTCTATCACATGATTAGAAAAAAAGAACTACTTACAATTAAATCAATCTTTCGTCACACATGCTTATAAGTTACAACACAAACCTTGTACATATTCGGCCTAATACTGTGTTAGTCAGTGTGATCAAAATAGGAGTATACTACAAGGCCACCAACCTAGGGCCCTTCTCAGTCTTTTTTAGCTTCTTACTGTCATTCTAGTCATCTCATTGAAAGGGGCAAACTTTTCTGAGATTCATTAGGTCAATTGCCTTGAATTTTTTATTTTTTTTCTTGTGCTTGAACGTTCACATTGATGAATGCAATTTGTACTCCACAACTTTCTCAAATGAACGTATAAAAGTTCATTATTTCTTTGTTAAAAAAAAGGTTCATTATTTCTACCATTTAATTTCCCAATCATGTGTACATGTACAGAATCGCTTCCACTTACCTATGGATCCATGATTATGAATTTTACGTACAAGCTCATCGGTCCAAGGGTCTCCATACAGGCATTCAGCTAATATATATCTAGACAAAATGATGTCTGTATCAGGACATGTGCATTTACTTTCATCGTCCAAATATTTATTTATTTATTTTAAGTTTATGCAATGTTCTTTTATAATGCCGATATTGTGCTGATAACATATGCATATGCATATGCGTCTGTCAATGTGTGCAATAATTCTTTTTATTTATGCCATCAAGAGATACATGCATATGAGTTAACGGGATAATGAAGTTTGATGGTTGAGATACATGCATTGTGAGAAACAAAGTGCACATAGAATAGAAACATTAATCCATATAACTTAATTAAGGGTCCCAAATTCCTAAAAGGAGAATTGTTATAAAGTTTAATCATATCGTCAAACAGATGATCTTTGACCTCTGGCTTGGTGACTGATCTTGTCCTACTTTCATTCAACATGAATGATTTGAAGTTAAGAAAAAGCGGAAAGACAAAGAGGTTAAAAGCAAGTACAATGGATTGAGCTAAATTTACATATTTAAAGTTATAATTTATATAAAAATAATATTAAAATATGGTTATTGGAGGTGATATGCTAAATTTAAACATTTTATTTTTCCTTTATTTTTTTTCCATCTTGTCTGCATGTTCTTCATTCCCTTCAAATCACCGATGATATGATAAAAATAGCAAAATTATTTTCATTGTCAAATTTGACCATTCAAATGACCAAAATCACATTATAATAAGCAAAATGATCATCATTGAAGTTTCTATTTGATAGACAAATATTATATTATGAATACGACAATCCAAATATATATAATGCATTGGATTTGCTCTTGCTGGCCTTGTGTATATGAAAAGGGTAATCTTTAGAGCATGTACATAGGATAGTTGGACACAATCAAACTCCGAAAAAAGAGCAACCAAACCATTTTGTAGAGCATCGGAAAACCTTGGAGTTTGAAATCCACGATGATTGTGTATTGAGTTTTCATATATTAATTTAATTTATTTCTATTTTAATTTATTTATTTTTTGTTTTCCTCACCGTAAAGGTCACATTACAACCTTCTATTCTCTATGTTTTTCATGCTCGAGAGAATAATACTTCCTTTCTTCCGTAAAAATTATAACATTTTAATCCGAATCGAAAATTTATGTGTGTGTTGAATTTATACTGAATAATATTAAAGATATGATATATTGTAGCAGATATGAGAGAAATTAATGGGTATACTGTAACTGATTTAATGTTATTCCTTATTAAATTAAAAAAATATTATAATTTTTATAAAATATTTAAAAAAAAATTAAATATCGCGATTTTTATGAAATGAAAAAAATATTAGATTTTGTAATTAGATTATTATGTATTAATTGAAAAAAATCATCTGAATGAGTGAGTGGCTGACACACGACTTGCCCTATACAAGCTTCGGAAAAATCCACCTTCATAATTTTACTTGGTGTCATGATATATATTCACGTTTTCCACGTGTGATAATCCAATGTGAAAGGGGGAGCTCAAGGCAGCTGCCTGCCTGGCATAAAGGGAAGCTGTTCAGCTTTAGTCCCAACTGTCATATACAGGTAGCTCAGTTGCTATCTCAATTGAGTTCTGATACATAAATGACACAATTGGTAAAATATGGAAGTAATTGTAATCCTAACACATCCTTCGTGAAAAATATCGTTTTAAGAATACATGAGAACATATTGAGCTAATTTTACAGATCTGTATCATCATATAGATATTTAGTTCTGATTATGATAACATGATATATGTATCGAAAAAAGACATACAAAAATATTGCAATAGTTGTATAGGACGTATTCAACGAAAATTAACGTATGAGCAAAATAGATGAGGACTAATTTATCGTTTTGAGATTTGGACAATTCCAATTTGTTTGTGTCCAGTAACACCAAGCACCAGCTGTGAGAGCACCGATTTGTTCGTGTCTGCTCTCTTTTTTTCTGGAACATTGCCATAGAAATTGAGGGACCAATCGGCAATGCACGTACTTGGATCACCATTTCCACTATTACTATTGTTGTTGGCCCGGCCCAATCTTCACTGTCAGGAAAGTGGGCCTAACAGGCCCATTCTAGGATTCACTAGCAGCAGCAAGGCTGTACTTTCCTTCTCAGCTGGTACCGACATGTTACCCTCTTGACTTTTCCCCTATCTTGTCCTTTTCTCTTCTCTTGTCATGATGATTTGTGTAATGTTACCATGTTCAATCTCAAGCTTGGATTGCATTATGAGACATCGAAAGTTATGTTGCAAACATTCCATTTATCACCAATAAGTTAACACGATATACAATGCGTTCATTATTATGCTAGCTAGGTTAGTCTCTTGCTCGAATGAATCGAGAAAAGATGTGGTATGTTGATATACATGTGTAATTATACAAGTTTTAAGATATAGTAAAATTTGTTAACTTTGTTACTACTCAAAAAATGGGATCAATGTGGTTCCTTGTCGAGTGATATCTGCATTCAAAACAAAATTCTCAATCCAGTGGTTTCCATTGTTGACTTATTTATAAATATTTTTAATGGCCTTCACACACACACACCACGTAGGCCAATCAAGTCCTATAATTATCACGACTTCTTCAGCGTTCACATTAGGATGCCACACAGCAGTTGGATTATATTTCGGTTACTAATGCTAGTAATTTATAGCCACTGGGGAACTATGATGCAACCTCAGTTGTCTTTTACTTTTAAAAAATTAGATGTGAACGATAATTGTCATTTGTTTATGTGCATGTTGATACCGACTGAGGATAAGATCTTACTTATGTGGATGGCGAGAGTGCATAATAGACACGTGCATAGCACCAATTACTCAATAACAAAACCCTATCAAGAGAAATCACGATATCAATTAGTAAATCAACAACTGGATCATCATTGTGTCCCTTCAAAAATTGTTTCATATTGTTATTCAAAATTATAAAAAAATTATAAAAAAAACAAAAATCGAAATCAATTTATTAAATATAATTTTTTTTATAAATAGAATCTTGAATACTCTACTCATACCAAATAAAAAACAAAAACAAAAATCATCATTTTTTCTAATTTTTTGTTTTTAATTTTTGTTTCATCTGTTTCGGAAACAAGAATTGAAAACAAACATTTCTATTTCATTAACCAACGAAACAGAGATAAAAAATCACAAATAGAAATAATACCAAACAGACCCCTAACAATTTAAAACTTGAATAAACATGAGTAAATCAATTACTCCCTCCGTCCTAAAATACTTGTATAATTTGATCCGACACAAGATTTAATATATGCGTTAATTTTTTGTGAAGTTTGAAGAAGAAGAATTTTTTTTATCAATACTGTGATATACTGTAACAATTAAGAGATGAGTTAATGAAGTGTATTATAGAGATTTGACAATCTATTGGTTAAAAGCTTAAAAAAAAAAAGAAATTTTTCAAAAACTACACTTTTGTCCAAACATACACAACAAAAAAAATTAATTCAAAAAATCTACAATGTATCTATCCCATCTAATCTCTTACTCTATCTTCACCTTTATTGCAATCCTTACATTCATCCAACCACCATTGGAATCGGCATCAGAATCCGATGACGTTGCTGGAATCCGATGACTTTGTCGGATTATTGGTCAGTATTCGACAAAGTCGTTGAAAATCTTTGTCGGAATATAAAACAGTATATCTAAACAAAATTAAAACAGTGCGGTCAAACAAAATAAAACAGTGCGTCTTAACAAAAATCAAACAATATGTCTGCACAATATAAAACCAATGTGTCTTAACAAAAATCAAACAATACGTCTGAACAAATGCACAAAACACACTCCACCATCAAAGAACTCCAATCATCTACTAACAATACAATTGCATCATAAAGAAACCTAACAATCACACCAAAAAGCAACCATCTAACGACATGTAATCACCAAACCGAAATTGCAAATCGAGTCAATCCAACTACCGACCATTAAATCAGCACCATCGACGACGAATTCTCTCATAGCCGCCACAATTGCCAATATCTTCGACAATAACAACAACCACTTCGCCAACCAACACACTTAAAACAACAAAAAGATTATACAAAATTAAAAGAAAAAAGGGCGATGATGGAGCGGAGATTCACCACGAGATCGATTCGATCGTCAATGGAATTTAGAAGGGAGAATAAGGGATTGGTAGTCGAAGGACGAAGGAGCAACGAAGCAGTGGAGTGAAATGTGGTGAAAAAGTAAGAAGAGAGGAATGAAGGGGTGAAAACTTAAAATTGTAAGTGAGAAGAAATATTTATCCGTGTTATATGTTTTGAAAATATTTTTAAGAATATATATGATAGAGCAATTTTATGTAAAAAAATAAATAAATCTTGCATACATTTTGAAAAAACAAAAAGAAAAAGAAAAAAAGAAGGAAATAATATAGGAAGGAGAAACTAAGAACTATTATATATCATTTTAAGGAATATTTTTTTTTTCTGGGTGGTCAAATGGACCACACCTCATAAAATCTTCGACACTGAATGATTTTTTTTTGTTGATCATATGAATCTATTGATTTCGTAAAATCATCAAATATTTCATTAATCCATATTGTATATTTAATTTTTTTTATTCATTATCAATTCATCAATTAGTTTATAGTATATGTTGGGTTTCTTATCAAACATCAGTTCATCAAATACTTTATTTCTTGTTCATTATGAATCATCACTGACATCATCATAAATATATAATATAAATATAGATATTTATTTTATTGGTCCTCCATATGTCAAGTTTTGATTGATTTATATATATCAACATCTTATTAGTTTATATATAGTAACTCTTATTGATTTATACATAATTATAAAAAGATAATTATTATCAAACATGTGAAGGGTTTGATTAAATGATTACCAAGCATTATTAATTTGATTCAATTATATTATGTCAAATTTATATGTTAAAGGAATAAAAGCAAATCAAAAGTAGAAGTAAGATCGAAACACAAGATATCTTAAAAGTGTTGCACCCATATCATATCGAGTATAAAAGATATAACCGATGTACACATCAACTTATTTTAATGTAAAATATATAAAAGAGAGAATATATTTTCGTTTACTCGATCATTCGGTTTGGTTAGTCATGGATCCACTTCATAATCCACCACCTTTTTTAAAAAAATCATAAGTATTAAAAAAATTTCAAAACTTATTTGTGTAATTTATATAATATAGGTTAAGATCTAGTTGATCTAATAAGATAGAAAGACCAAACAAAAGCGAAACTCGTTAGGCGAAATCATGACATTCATTTGAGAATAAACAACAATGGGATCACCATTTTTCAATTCTAATATCATACTCCCTCTATTCCATAAAAAATATAAAGCTTTTACTTTTGATAGGATTTAATACGCATTTCGACGAGTTTTATTTTTTCTTTAGATGACATAAAAATGGAACTTTTTAGTCTCGATTACATTACACAATAAAAAATATCATTAATGTTTAACAAAAATTTTATAAAAAAATCCTTTGATCGTCCCGCGAGACGGGTTAAAGTTCACCTCATTGACCTTGACATATATACACAATTAAATTGTTATATTTTTTATGGGACGAAGGGAGTAATATGTAACGAGCATTGATAAGATAGGAGTGCCGAAAAAAACCAATTGCATGGGATGTCGAAGCAATATTTCACGTAAATTTGTTTTATTTCTTTCGTCCTATATTATTCATAATATTTTTTTTATCGGGTTATCTTAAAATATATGTAGTGCCCCAACTTTTCATTACTTATTAATGATGCATATGACGTCACTGACGTTGGAAATAACGCCTCAACTGGGCAAAAACTATACTTACAGACTTAGTCATAAGAATTAAGCTAAGTTCACTTATACATATTTAGTTTATAAAGTTTTGATGCACTAAATCATATCTCAAAATATCACCTTTGTAACGGAATTTATATCTTTCCAAGATCAGAATATCTTTCACACAAAAGTTACATCTAGTATCAAATTTTAGGTCACACTTCTTCTTCAAATCTTCCTCCTGTATCAAATAGAAGAAGAAAGACACAGAAAAATAGTAACCGTGAGCTATACGAGCTCAATAACGTGTCGGTCCCCTTACCAGGGGTTACACGAGAGAAGAACATAATAAAAGAAAAGGGAAATGATCATTTAGAGTCTTTGTTCCAATACTCTGAAATTATCATGTCAATCTGGCATTCAAAATTATCATCACAAGCATACTAATGATTCATCATAGTCACATAAGCACACTTAACACCACGTAATAACGCTCGAATCCGTACGTCTATCGACACTCCAGATATTATCGACGTCATTTACTATTGTCAATTCCCTTTATGGTAATGACAGTTAAGACCTCCATATCAAATAAACTGATTCAATGACACTATGACACGACAGGTTTCCAGTCCAACTCTCGCGCACTATTGCACTCAACAGTTCACTCAAAATTTTGATATAATTACCATCATATCAGTCACACAGAGACGACAGACAATATATACCCTCGACGTTATAATTGTGTCATTGGCGAGCCTTATTCAATTTCATAGGGAAGCTTTATTCAGTTTTAGCAAAATGAACATCCGCGAAAGGGGATCAGCCAAACTGGAGTCCATGATCTCCTGCAGTGAAATACCCTCATATCAAAAAGTCGATAAAAGAATGTCACCACTAAGTCACTGCATAACATATGTGATAAACACAACGCTCTTTGTGTTTTACACCACGGAGTTATCTCACCAATTATGGATTTACACTCCTTTCAGACATTCATCCTCATTATACCGGCAAATAATGCATAACACACACCATGTAAGAAACATTCCACGGCTCTCAGTATTTAGCACATAACACACAGTAGTTGTAGTCAGTACTTTACGTCAGTCATATTTAGTGACTACGTTCAAAGATTCCAATGCATATTATTATGCTCACGGTATAATAACATGCATCGCCATACACAATGAATCTAAACGTTATCTTTTATCACAATTCTTGACATGCACACGTACAGCCTCGTCCTTAAGTGACGATGTGTAGCGTCTCCAAGTCTTATAATATAATAAGATATGCATATGAAGACATACCCTTCTGAATGATTGTTCACGTTATGAAATTAGCTATATTTGTTCGTATTTTTTGAAAAACCGTCATAGTAATGATAGGTGGTGATGCCAAACTTTGAGAAAAGTCTTTCATACTTATTTTGATAGTTCATGATGATGATTTTATGTATTTATCATGATTAGAAGTGTTTGTGAATATTTGGAATTGTTTCGGGATAAAAACGATTTTGGATTCTGTCCAACATGATCTTTCGACACGTTTAAATCTATAACATTTCTTATACAGCTTCAAAATTTATTTCGTATAATTATAGATAAATTAGACTTCATAATCTTTCTATTGAATTAAATTTTCTATCATAAAACATTATCAATAATAGCAATTAATTAGTTTAATTTTATATTTTCTGTCACTTAAAACAGTTTGACCTTACTTCACTAATTTGCTCATAACTCTTTATATACAACTCGAAATAATTATTTGTAAGCTGTTCCAGAAACTAGACTTTCATAACTTTTCAGTGATATGAGGATTGTCTCATAAGTCTTATTAGATAATATCATATCAAGTCAAAAAGTCATCTCTGTAACTAATTTTTTACTGATTAATATATCTGCACGTTTTGATTTATAACTTAAGATTCTCAACTCCGAATCATGATTTATTAACTTTGTTAGAAACTAGACATGTGAAAATAATACACATATTAATATCCAAATTTATCAATGAGTATACAATTTTTCATAAAATTTCTAACCAAACGGATTATCTTCTCTCAATGGTGATAACGGATTCTCGTCGTATTCATCTTTCCACCAAGCTTCTTCTCCTATCCTTAAACGTCTTCTTCCTCTTTTTCCTTATCTAATTATAATCTGATATGATAATGTTGTTTAATTGTATTTTTACAAAAGATTTGGAAGAAGAAAATGACTTGTATATATAAAGAATTAAATTAACTAAAATAATTTAATTGGAGAGTTGGTGATTATTTAATGGGTTTTTAATGAAAAATTATTTTAATATAAGTGGAATTCAAAGAAAAATAAGTGTCAAAATTAGGTTTAAGTCATTTTCGTATAATTATAGTTTTTTCGTATTAAGATCGTATTTTTTCGTATTTGTCTATTAAGGTTGTATTTCATTCATACTTTGTATTCTTTTTCTTATTATATCATCAAACAAGTCTTTTAACCCCATAAAATAAATTATAACGTATGATTATTTATTATTCACGTTAATTATCGTGAAATTAAATTTTATGTAATATTTTTTGATCCTTACCATATTTTGTAATGATTTTTGACAAACGACTTTTATAACCCTGTTGTATAAATTATAATATTCTATAATATATTATTTTTAATTATTTAAGATAATAATTTATCACGAGATTTTTGGGATATTACAATATATGTAATGTTTTTTTTTTGAAAAATTTTACTTCATCAGTTTTATTAAAATTACAATGTTGTATTGTAGCTATATTATTCAACACGTATTTTGAGGAGTTTTATCATTCGTCTTAACGATGAAACCACAATTACGCTAGCGATCCAAAATTGAAGAACACAAATTAAATTAGCATTAATGCTTCACGATAATTTTGTATAAAATAATATTTGATCGAACCGTTGAAGATTCATAACATAAAAACTAGTTGGTCCACATAGTCAAAGATTGCGATTTTAATGGGATGTAGGAAGTAATATATAAAATATAAAATCGTCATAGTACTTTTCAATAACTCATATCTCGCAATTATAATAAACTTAACTAAAAAAATACTACTTTCTTAATAAAATTATATAAAAATTTAACATACGCATAAAATTTTATTTCGGAGCAAACTGTTATAAATATTTTAGGATAGAAGAAATATAACATTAACAGCTTGAGGGTAAAAAAACATTCATTGTATATTTATATTATCGTGGAAAATATTAGTAATTTCCTTTTTAAAAAATACATATACGTGACACGTGTGAAAGCTTAGCATAACATTAAATAATTCATTTTTAGCGCCATAAACGTGCTTATCAAAACACAGGAAAATCGGAAACTTCCTTTTGTTATTAAATGCTCTTGCGTTTCCGTTTCTCATTCACTCCCTCGCCTCACCGTCACCAGTCCTCACACCATCTCACCATCTCACCATCTCACCATCTCACCAACTCCTCCCAATCCCTTCTCTCTCTCCAATCAATCTATCAAACAATGGCAGGAGCATCAGCAGCCGACGCCGCCGCATTCCTCGCCGGCTGGCTCACCCCGACCTCACTCTTCATCCTCCTCAACGTAATCGTCGTCGCCATCGCCGCCATCTCCCTCATCGGCTCATCCTCATCTCACCGCCAACACCACAACCAAAACGACAACAACAAGCAGCACCACGAGCAACAGCATCCTCTTGCTCGAGCTCCGTCTCTGTTCACTCGAGTCACCTCCTTCAACCTCAACCACTTGCACCACCACAATCACCACGATCACGCGCTGGACCTGATAACGGAAACGGAGAGATTATCCGCATCGGAGACGAGTTCTCAGGCTCCGACGGAGGCTCGGCTGCAACGCGCTCCGTCATTGCTGTCTCGGCTCGCTTCGTTAGATCTGTTTGTCCACAGATCTGGAAAATCGGAGACTGTGCGGGTCCCTCCGCCGGCGGAATCGTCGGAATCGGTGACGGCTGGGGAAGGCGATGGTGGCAATGGAGCACGTGAGGTGCACGTGACGAGGACGAGGACGGAGCCGAGGAAGAAGACGTTGTTTGCGGGTGAGGAGGTGAGGATTAGGAAATCGGCGAGTGAGAAAACGGTGAATGAGAAGGAGACCGCGGCCGAGGAGGAAGAGGAGGAGGTGGATGCGAAGGCGGATGATTTCATCAATCGGTTCAAGCATCAGCTCAAGCTGCAGCGACTCGAGTCAATGTTGCGGAATCGAAACGTTTCTGCTTCTGCTGCTGCCATGTAGATTTGTGGTTGTGTTTTTTCAGTTTTCGGTGTTTTTGGATTGAATCGCTGAAGGTACCGTAAAAACACTAGTAGTAGTTTGTTACACGCCATCGATGGAGGGTGATTGATGCTGTGTTGGTCTTTCTTGGTTATGGAGTAGTTGATATTGAAATATGGATGTTGATATGCAACTAGTTGTTTACCGTTCAGATATAAAAAATCTCAGTCGGTGATAGAAAAATCTCAATCCATGATATATTATGGTTCTTGATATTCATTGATTCTTGATTTAGATAGTTGGTTGATTGGGGTTCGACAATGAAGTACCGACTACCGAGTGATTGATTGTTATGATAGTAATTGAAAATGGAAACCAGGCACTACGTTCAGTATTCAGAACATGTGGAAGAGGCATTCAAATTGGTCATGTGATGTGCGAGTTCTGTCAAGGATTAGGCATTGACATAGCCGACAAAAACTTTCAACTTTAGGTACATAACAACATTGCATATGCTAGCAACGCTATTTCGAGAACTCCACTTTGAACCTCACTTCTAACATTGTGCTGTAGATATCTGCTCGACAAAAAGTAGAGTGAATGAACAATATGTTCGTAACATCATCAGTTAATAGGTTATTGTCTATCCACAGGGCGTATTCTAGAACTATAGACAGTCCAAACGTAGCCGGACATATTGTCTATCAAGACCCTGTTGATTACTCTTGTCCTCCGTCTCATTACAACAACAATAACAAATCAAGCATTTATCCCATCAACTGGGGTCGATTACATGAATATGACGACGTCATTCCAATCTGTCATGTACATCATCTTCTGTAAGATTATGATAGACCATATCATACTTTAAGGTTTCTCTCATGGTCTTTTTAGGTCTCCCTCGTCCTCTCTTAACATGTGCTAACTCCCAACCCTCACATCTCTTAACAGAAACTGTAACTGGTTTGCGTTTCACATGATCATACCATCTTAGTCGTGACTCCCTCATCTTATCTTCTAATGGAGGCACACCCACTTTCTGTTTGATAACTTCATTTCGTATCCTATCTATTCTTGTATGTCCACACATCCACCTTAACATTTTCATATCGTTTACACTCATCTTCTGTACATGTTGCCACTTAATTACCCAATATTCTGACCCATACAGTATCGTTGGTCGAATAGTTGTCTTGTAAAATTTTTCTTTTAACTTGATAGGTATTTTAGGATCACATAGCATCCTTGAAGCGCCCTTCCATTTCAACCAACTTGTTTTAATCCTATGATCAATATCTTCCTTCCGTATCATTCAAATTATAATATTTTTTTAAACCGTCTCATTTAAATTATAATCTTTTTTCTTATTTATCAATTTTTCATACAAAAATATCAAATTATTCATATTTTATATCACATCAATCCACCTATAATCATTTTTTCTTTTTCTTTTCCTCATTTTTTTATCTCACACATTCATAAGGATAAAATTTTTATTTCTTATTAATTCAACATATATATAAATTATATTATCGGATCAAATCATTATAATTTGAAGATAACGAACATAATATTTGCAAGCACCAAAGGACAAAAGCAACGAAGAAACGAATGAAGAAACGAATATTCACCTTTGTCCAAAGCTATCACCCGACATACTTTTTCTTCCAGCATTCCGGTGATAGGAATGCTTCTGCTTTTCCTCAAATTATCACGCGAAAGAACACTAGCAAGAACAGAAGATCCGGTCATATTTCCGAAGTTCGTATGTGTGTACAATGAAAATATGAGTCAAAGGGAATTGTGTTCTTGTTGCGTTTCCAATTGAATGGAAATCTTATATTTCCTTCGTCCCATATATTTTATATTATTTTGATCGGGTATATAGAATGATATAAGTTTTGATCGATATTACGATACGATCAAATGTTATTTTTTGAGAAAATATCGTGAAATATCAATGATAATAAACGTTATGTAGTATAATTTGGGATCAATAGAAAATATAAATCGTATTGTTTAAATGAGTAATAAAATTCCTCAAATTATTTACAGAATAATACATAAAAAAACGTTGTAAAATTTATAAAACGAAAGAAATATATGACTAGACATATATTCACATTATTCCATAAAACAAATCAATGTTTAAATTGGTAAGACTCTTCCCTACACGGTGTAGTAATAGAACATCACCATATGGTTGGAATTGACTTTCAAATTCACTTCCATCGTCCAACAAAGGGTGAAAAAAAAAAAAAAACCAAACAAACCCAAGAACAACAAAAACGGCAGGCAGTTGTCCCGAGAGAGAAAGCCAAGGCAAGGACTCCCACAATCCCCACAATCGCCACAATCGAACGAGAATGGGGAGCAAAATCGAAAGAGGCTACGCATCGGCGATCTCCGCCGGCGTGTTCGCCGCACTCGCTGCGATTTCCGCCAAGCTCTTCTCATCGCAGGTTCATTCCTCTCTTCCGCTCTGCCCTCCCTGTTTGTTTTCCATCATAATCGATTGCGAGTGTTGTTAGGAATCATCGACGGTGAGACTGTTTTCGAACACGATTGATTCGTTTTTGTTGATGAGATTGTCGAAGTTTGATTCAAGCGGGTCGTAATTGGACGAGATCAGGAGATAATCTGAATTGTTTGATCTCGTGCGTGGTGTGTGGAATCGAGAATTTGACAATGGCAACGAGTACCTGTGATGAGTCGGAAATCATCTGTTCGGGAATGGGGAGAAGCGAACATGTTGTATGTGAACTGCTAGGGTGCCATGGTATTCGGGGAAAGACATTGGAGAAAATTTGTATGTTTACATTGTCATAGTATTAGTATATGTCCAAGGTCAGTTGTGTCATATCGGAAAAAGCCGTCTAGGCATTCCACTTAGGCTTCATAGTTTAAGCAATTTTGCGCAATTTTGGAGAAAACTGAGGCGTCGATCTGATCCCTGGGGAGGGAGGACTTCTTGAGGTGAACAATGTTGGTGAAATTTGTTGTGGTTTGAATTTTCTAGCAAACCTGGGGGAAAGACGTGTAGGCAGCAAATAGTATGTTATTGATGGCTCGTACTCAATTGTCAGACTTAAGACAGTTTTTTTCGAGCCGTTTGTGTCCAAGGTTACCTAATTTGTGGAACGCTTCGTTGCGTGTACGGGTACGGGTACGCGATACTCACATATGTGAGTTTGCGGGATGGGAGATGTATACTTATTGGGTTCAATTTTTTGGTACGCAGTTTGCTTTGTTACATTTTTCGATACGTTATTAGTATATTTTTGGTAGATTATTATATATCATACATATCCAATACATAAATAACTTAAAATCTATAAGAAAATATAGAAATTTATAGTCCAATGTAATAAACTCTAGTAAATTAACTTCAAAAGTCCACACTCTTTGGTATGTAAAATACTAAATTTTGAACAAAATTTGCAAGGATTGGAATTTATTAAACACTAAATTGAAGCCCAATCTTAAAGATTAGTTTTAATATATTTATATTATCATAAAATTTCATTGATTTTTTCTTTTCCTTCCGATTCGTCTAATTTTACGAATTGGTACGTCAGTGTATCACGTTTCGATATGCACGAACCAATGCGCAATTCGTAAGGGAGGTGAGCGAATTAGGTAACCATTGTGTCATGTTTTGTATAGTTCTTGTTGCTAATGGCTTATGTTAAATGCAACGACATGCAACGATAAAAGGATTGTCGCTTTGCTGCTAGCTTGAACTTTGCTGAGTCTTCGTCCATAAGGTTTAGTGTCCCTGTGTATTGATGGTTTCTCATTCGGAGTATGTTACTTCTGTACTTTGCTGTTGAACAATCCATTTGATGAGTCTTTTTGCCTTTTTTTTTTTTTTTTGTCTTTATTGTGTTCATCAACTTGGTTTGACGTCTGGAATGCAGAAGTCATATCCTGCTTCGTTGTGTTTTTCCGTAGCTGTATAGTATGTCGCTTATTTGTAGGAAACTTGTCTCTTTGGTTAAGAAGGATGTTTATCCAACCTATCTGATGTTCACAGATTTTCTTGCCCAGCTAATCAAATACAGCTTCGTGGTACTTTTCAACGTGACCATGTGGGGATGCTATACCAACAGCCTTAGAGCTCTGTCATCCTTGCAAGCT